>JAYMSX010063983.1:0-12317 GCA_036897705.1 Geranium maderense
GACTAGAGTTTTTGCACCCACTTCGGACGGATCCGTATGACTGTGGGTGAGACGGATCTGCATATCATCTTGAGAGATCGTACTTGAGAGGTTAAAATTCTCGTGAGTTCGTCATGTCGTCGCCACATAGAAGTCTCGTCAACAAAGGGATACGATTGAACTAGAGTGTCTAGGTTCAATGTATAGGCATCTTGGGAATATGCCATGGATATTATTTGTAATATTCCTCGATTCTCTTTTGTAGCCGTTAAATTAGAGTAATATCGTCTCTTCATTAGAGGTGGCTCATGTATACAATGAGCTTTCTCCTCATTTATAACTCACTCCATTGATATAAAAGTTCTCTTGAGCATATCTCTCTTTCATAGATTGGTTTCTTTGCATTTTATTAGCTTTCACACCTGAATTAGACTGATCCTAGCAAGTTTTTCTCATGATTTTTTTAAGACCCACATGGATTTGCTTGGACAAAAGCGTCCCCGTGACACTTAACACACCAAAAAAACACAATCAATGCGAGCTTTAAATTAGTTAATATTTCATTTGTTGTAAATGTTAATTATTCTACTTATAGTTTTGGCTTTAAGGGATAAATGGAGAATAATTTAGATATTGAGAGGTAACTGTCATAGAGATTGATTTTCGAAGACCTTCAAGAGGAGAGTAAAGAAGGAAGCCATTGGAATATTGTACCTAATTTGGAATAATGTTAAAATTATGATTTTTCAATTCCAAAGTGAAGCTTTATTTACCTTCTTACTTAATCTTGTTCAAACATGTTATTTTCAATGATTAAATTGTAGCCGTTAGATATTTTTTGGCATGTATAAATATGTCTTTGGATATTTTTTGGAAAATGTACATGCTCTTTTGTAGCCGTTAGATTAGATTGATCTTGGTCCTTCATTGGAGGTGCCTCGTATATATAAGGAACTCTCTCCTCATTTTTAACTCACTCCACTTTTTCTATAAAAATTCTCTCTTGAGCAAAGCTCTCTCTCTATGTTCTCTCTTTCCTTGGTTGCTTTGCTTATTTTATTAGCTTCCACACTTGAGTTAGGCTAATCCTATCAAGTTTAGCTCATAACTTAACTAGGAGCCGCACGAATCTGTTCAGGAAAAAGAGGTCACGTAACATTAAGAATCCTGATAGGCTTCAACAACCACTTGACATACACTATTGCGGGACGACTTCAAGAAGTAAGGGATTAATAAGGTTGATTTGTATTCCGAATTATTAGATTGAGATTTGTGTTTCATATTATTAGATTGAGGTAATTTTAAATATTGGATTGGGATAAGATAAATTTATAATTATAAAGATCGGGTTTCTAAACTAGATTGCTTGAGTTAGTATGAAGTCTCATGCTATAAATACACCAAGAACATTGAGTAAAGGATACTAAATATTTTAACAAACATTTAACTTATCTCGAGAACTTGGATACTCTTTTAGTGAACTCTATTGCAATATAGGGTTAAGGCGGAAGACCCATTCACTCCGTCGACCAGACAGTAGCAACAACTAGCACATTGTTCTGAACCCATAACAAATTTACAATGTATGACCTATCAATTTAGTATCAAAGTTCAAAGTTATGGGCAGAAGGGTGAGGAGATTGATTCGACGAATTCCTATGAATTTACCAAATCGATAAGGTTGCAGCGCAAGCGTGACATCAAGCATCAAAGGCGAGGTGGTTGGAGTTATTGGCGTAAGCCCGACAGATATCGTAAACATTGAACCTGACCAGAACGAAAAGTAGCACTAGAGCCGTAAACAGAGAACATGAGCGCGCACATCTAATCGTGTCTGAAAGACCATGAGAAGTTGGCGAAGAAGGAAGGGTGCGACCTATTGGTGTGGGTTGAGCCGATGTGAGAGATTCTTCTTTCACCTACGAGTTCCCGAGGACAAAAAAGTTTCATATGCCCCATTTCACTTGGAGGCTGTCGCACAATTATGGTTCATGAAGTTGCAATGAGAATCGCAATTACATTAGTAGGGTTCGAGCATTTTTGTTATGTAAGGTTCAGTTAAGGAACTGACTAGAAGAGCTGATTAAAGACCACAAACCACAAGCATGGAGCGACATCAGAAATAGTTCGAGAAGTTGTTCGCACACATGACCTTATTGATATCGAAGCAAAAAGTCTTGTTAGTTAGCGGGTTGAGGGGCGACACATTCCACTAATCTTATGACTGCTCTAACGTTGACACAAATTTACAAGCGGCAATATTTAAAGGATCACGAAGACGGTATAAAGATCAACATGTGACACTAAAAGGAGGGAAGTGGGCTCATGTAGCCACAAACAGGCAAACACATGCTTTATTCATCTGGGAGACTTTGTGATATGGGTATAATTTAACATTTTTCTTTATATGCATAATATATACACATTTCATAACAAAATTGAACTTCTACTTTTGGGTAGGAGACCACACAATGAAAGTATAGATGGAGACAAAATTCCCTCATGTGTAGTGTTGGACATCTACACATAGGTCCATAACTCCTAAAAGCTTATATCAAACATAATTCTGATATTAAGCTAACAAATGTAAACTAATATCTAGCACGAGAAAATTAAAATAATCCAGGAAAGTGCCTACGAATTTGGTTGTGACATTCCCTGGGTTTGATAGACAATTTTAAACTCTTGTAGATATGGTTGGAAGCACTAGACATGTCCTTATATGTGCCAATAAATCCAGTAATGAATTAGAAACACTGATACTGCTGAAATAATGTAAGCATATGTAATATATACATTTGAAACAATGTAAATGAATAGATCCAATAGGTGGCTTTTGTGCATTTGATGATATGATGTAAAATATAAACCCAGAGAAAGTTGATGAATAACAATGGTTTTGAAGAACTAGAATGCATTCCATTTGAAATTGACGATGTAAAACAAAGAGACCAGGCTGGAAATGCAACAGAAGAATCAGCCAACCAATCATAAATGCGTCAACATCATTTTTGCTTGCATATGTACTCAGTGTGAGTACATACGCACACAAACACATAAATATCTAGAGAGAGAGATTACTTGAAAGCAGAGATTGAAATTTTATCATCCGAATCATCTTCTGACAATGTTCCTTTGGTATTTGAATTTGACCGCTCTGTACCATCAAATCTGGTGCCCTCCTTGTTTTTGCTCCTAACAAACATTAAGGGGAGAAATATTCTTATTATCTATATAACATCCAAATTGTACCAAATGTATAACAGAAAACTTTCTAGTATTTTGATATCTTATTAATAATTAATGTAGAACATATACATTTATAGGGAATTCTTTGATTGAAAATCTCTGCAAAAATGGATATCCAAATACATGCATATAAAAGATAAAATCACCTGTTCCTCAACGATGACAATATTTCATCGTCAGACTCTGGTGTGGTGTCCATTGATAAGTTATTAACCTCTTCATCCCTCAAATGGAGGTCAACTTCAATCTTTTTTGGTTGAAATAAGCCAAGTTGTTTAAGCTTACGGGAAATTTGGGCAGCTGTAAATGCCTTGTCAGCTTCAAGTGCATTTGCAATCATGTAACTACACCTCTTATGGTCTTTGAACCTGAGTAAAGTAATAAATGTTCATATATTTTTTAGTATAACATAAGAAGGGTGTAATAACGATTTGCTCTTGTTTATATTTAAAGATAATCTACCAAATGGAACATGATATAACCCAGCTTGTGGGAGAAGCAGATAGCTTTCATATTATAAGTATGAGGTTGTCGGTCACACATACGGTTATTGCTGATCAGAAAAGGAATAAAATGTAAAAGGGAAACAAGACAGGCATCTGATGCTTACTTCTGAAACAAGGTTTTAATCATTGCCTCTTGATCTTTACTAAAGGCACACTTTTTCTTTCTTGTATACCTATTAAAAGCATCAAAGCTTAAATATTGTTATCTTCAAAAATGAAAGAAGAAACTGTTTGGAATTAATTAGTTCAAAAGAGTTACAAGATTCTGTTCTTTTTTGGTAAATCATGCATAGACTGTTCACAACGGCTTCACAAGCTTCAAACGATTTTTTTTCCATTTTCCCATTCAATGTTTATGCATATTAGAAAATACTTACAATGGTTGCGTGTGTAGACTTCCCTTTAAACCGGTATTAGGTGAAATTTCTCTTTCCAAATCTCTTACTTCTTCCCCAGGTTGATTATCAGGAAAAACATCAGTGTAGCGCATCCTTTTCTTTGTCCCGACCTTTAGTCCAAGCTGCTTAAGCTTATTTGCAACTTGAGCTGGTGAAATGTTATCATCAGGATGTAGGGCTTTGGCAATAAGCCGGCTACAACTTCTATCGTCTTTGAATCTATAATAACAATATTTGTCAAAACATGGAAAGTAAAGTTGCAGAACATGAAAAGAAGAAGATTAATTTACCCTATACAAGTACTTAGCGTTGAAGTGAAAAATATATGTAAAACTACTGTAACACATGAAAATAACTAAAACTAATATATTAAGCCATATGTAAAACATTGTCAATAGTTTGAAAGCAGTTCAATCTTTTGAGAAGCTAGTTGTCAAGTAATTAGATCAGAGCATACTTCTCATAGAGATCCATAATTTTGATCTCTATCTCATCACTCAGAACAAATCTTCTCTTTCTTGCAGAAACCTTTTCAGCTTCATGCTCCATTAAAGTTTCCATCCTGCAAGAATTATATGTGCCAACTAGAAATGTTACTAGCCCATAAATATTGAATAATGCATCTACACGTTAAGGAAAGCAATCTGAATGTCATACTTGTCAGAATGTTTTTGCCTGTTGATCTCACTGCTTGAAGCTTTTTCCTCGAACTCAACAGAGTTTACTCTGACGCTAAGAAAAGAAATGTCACATGTCGTGCATCGACATACGAGAAAAGGATATTTACCAATAATATAGATTAAAATAATATAAAATACCCAAATGAATAATAATTTATATTCTTATATAAACATATACAATTATTTGAAACACAACTAATAATAGAAGAACAAATCAAATATATGACATATCTATGGATATTTTAGCTGTATCATTGGCCCTAAATTTTGGGAAAACAAGTCAATTAAATTTAGCAAATCCAAATTATAAAACACCACAAAGGTTTTCCATAAAACACAGTAGCTGCATGGCAGAAAGCATAATTTACATACACAAACTATATAGACAAGTTACTTTTCAGTAAAGATTGTAAGTTTTATACTAATTTAAAACTATAATCTAACGCATAACATAGAGACACGAACCAAATTAAATAACATATTAATACATTGTAAGAGCTCAATGAAAAAAACATGTCAATCTAGTAATTCACAGAAAAGTGACTATTGATATTAGTGGGTCAGAATCTTCTGACTTCCGAAGCTATGCAATGCAGCCTAACAGATGCAAATAGGTCCATTAAAGTGGAGCAATTGTACTAGATTTATGCAATAGGAGTTAAATAGTCTATCAAAGGAATAGTGGAGCTTTTTAAGATCTCATTACAGGAAACTTATCGGTAGAGTTATTGCCAGTTATTTTTATTGATGTCCTAATTTTTAATCATTATCAATTCAATCATAAGACTTTCTATCATATAAAATGAAATATCCTCCTAGAATGGGGTTAACATACAACAGGTAGTCTAAGCTCCTAGAATAAGTTCCACAGCATCTGATTGTTATATAAATACTCTCACTACAAGGACATGGGAATTAGAAAACAGTGTTCAAGTGAACGTAGAAGTTTAGAAATACATCTTACTTATTGTGATTTAAGTCATGAGATATCACGACATCAGCTTCATCCTCACCCAGTGCATCTGCTATGTTTCTGTGTGTCCAACCTTTAGAATGTGGTAAACCCATATCTCCATCTCCTGGAGCATTTCCCCAAGCTCTACTTTGTTCCTTCAACTTTCCAATCTCATGTGATAAATATTCAGTGTTGATATCATGACATTCTCTACGGCTCTTCCAGGAGAGAACTTCCACAAAAAGAAGGGGTTGAGTCTTCATCTTCTTGAGCATCTTCCGAACAACGGTTGTAAGGAAACTCACTATATTATCATATTCCTTGCATGAACATGATTTTTGTTCTGCCAGGATCTCATAGAATGTAGTGAGAAGTGATAACTGCAATTATTTCCAAGCAAAAGGATGAATACAAGATACAAATTCTAATACAACTTTTTGCAGGTCTAAGTTTTCCATCCAAATTTTACCTGATATAGCATTGGAGAGAGCTCTAGATCGTCGGTGATTCGTCGCAAAAAGGATATTATGTACTGGTTTGTGCTTGAAGAATTAGTCTTATAAAACTTAAGTAGCCAACATAAATTCTGAATAATGTTGTTGTTTGCAAAAGCTGAAATCAAAGTGGACATCTTAAAATCAACTTCATCAGTTGCTGCCTGTTGCTCATCAGCAGAAGAATCGCTCATTCCATCAAAAATATCATCGTTTCCATTATCAGACTTCTTGTTATCCATCTGTGGCAGAGTACCTTCATGATTACCTGTCTCGGATACAGGCAGTTCAGGCCCATCAACTTGCATCACATTAGAATCCCCTTTCCCATCAGTACTTGCATCAACTAGGCTTTCCTCACATGAGAAGCCCATATCTGCTGATTCTGCACTATTGGGGATGACAGTCCTTTCTTGCACTGTAGCGAAGTCTCCAGACGGTTCATTTTCAGTTGGCTTCTTGTCACTTGTAGGCTTTGACTTTCTTCTCTTCCTTGATTTTTTTGAAACCTTAACCATGGAAAACAATTAGTCTGAAACAATGTACACAACGAAATCCCCAGGAAAAAAATCACTCTCTCGTAAAGCATGACAAGAAGGATACAAGTTATCAATTTCCAAAGATGGTACTATGAAAGATACAGTTCTACAAGTTAGAAACTTGCAAAGACAATATAGTACTAGTTTTCCATCTCTTGCACTGGTCCTATATGCCTAAGATGAATACGAAGAAAAAATATGTTGACAAAGCACATACCGCTCATTAAACCGCCAACAATTAACAACTTATAAGTAAGACATCCAACTCAAAATTTAAATTACACGACTAAAACGTTCAGCTAAACTAAAAATGACTTCACAAGAAATAATATTTCATTTCTAGGTAGTTAATTGGTACAATTTCTTATTGTAGCTGAAAATATTGGGTCAGATTTGCAAATATAACCTAAGTCAAAGATGAATACTAGCATAAAAGTATATTGATAAGGCATGTACCACTCATTAATCAACCATCTTAAAATTGAAATCATACAACTAAATCATTCACCTAAACTAAAAATGACTTATCACAGAATAATAGTTTCTTCATTTCTAGGTAGTTAATTGGTACCATTTCAAATTGTATACTGAAAACATCGGGTCATATTTGCAAATGAAACCTAGGTCCAAATTCAGCATAAAGGGCCTCTTAGAAATTTAATGCTAATTTAGATATTAATATATGCAAACATACCAAAACTACTTTCACCCTTTGTTGACAATGATTTCAAATTGAACAATACAAACATGAATATAAGTTATATGGTCTATTCTAAAGCTGCCTTGGCAATAAGAACTCAGCATACCCTTAGAGTGCCACGTGCTTGAAGATTCTCCATAAGCTTTACAATCACATTTATCATTTCTACCAAATCTGCAAGATCACTGAGGAAAAGAAGAATGTGTAGTACCAGTAGCAAGACTTTGAACAAATCAGAATAATTTTCAGCAAAGATGAATGGAAGTATAAATTTGAAGATTGACCTCATTTATAGAAGCCAATACTATCAAACACAAATTATATGTTAAAGGTTGCTTAATGATCAACCATCAAACCATGTAAATGCCAATATTATGCACTTTAACAGATTTCTCAACATTGAGGATTACATTGATAAATATGTAGCTTACAACATAATTTTTCTTCCATAAAGATTCAGATTGCAATTTGTGATAAGGAACTTCACAGATGCTAAAAACTTACCTTTTAGGTTGCTTATGAGTATCAAACGATTTAATAAGATTCAAGAGGAACTGAGTCATCCCTTCATCAGTTTGGTCATAGAATAACTTGTAAAGAAGAATGCGAGCTGTTTGAGGCTCCCTGGACTTCTGTGGTGATTCATAAAGCACCATATCTAGCATGTTAATCTGAATCAGGAAAAAAACTATTAGGATGTCTTCAGAAGCAAGACTTTTGCAAATAACTACCCTAATATATATCTGTCTGGGCCTCTACATGTAACCATGAATACAAGGATAAGAGATTAAGTAACATCGAGGATGAATTTACACAAGTTCATAAAAAGCATCAAGTCAATGGGTAAGTTTAGCACCATAATTTTCATGAGTGATCCTGCTGCCGACAGAAACTTGTAGTCATTTGTTTCTTTCAAGCCCTCATATGCATTGCGCCACCTTGAAATAACCAGTAAAAACATTGATTCATTCATTGACGCAGCAATTGGTCCACATAGATCACCCTCAAAATGTGTGTTATCAGCATAGTCATCACTACAAGTTCCAGATTTCTCTGTATCAATGTTAGGCTGCACATCACAGAATTTTGCATGCACGGTGAACGATTAGGATAAAACTACTACATCAATTACAATTTATGAGGACAGATAAAAGAGATATATCAAGCCTGTAAAACTAATATACAGAAACAAAATTATGTGCACAAAGTAGTGTAATCTGTCAAAACGAAAGTTATTGTAGTAATTTTTTTATTAACTTGACCTTATTCAAAATCTCCAGTGACACCATTGTCAGATCATTTACGGAATTCATTTGGGAGAATCCCCATTCATTTAATTAGAATAAAATACATTTTCAAACAAAATAATTTTTCACGCTTTGATCTTCGTTCCAGCGAGTTAGGGGTTCAAACAACAAATGTTATGGTGCATAAATTATACGTAACCAATATTCATCATCGATACATAGCCCTTGTAACTTCAAATTCCAACATCCCACATAAACTTAGTTAAAGGACAAGTACAACTTAAAAGATAGCACACAAAAGCTGCACTTAACTGTTGCTTAGATTCAGCGAAATAAGAACCATATGGCATACATGCATAAAGTCCTTAAGATACAAGAATGTGCAATAAACCACTTCCAATATATGTTAATTTTGACCCAATCGAGTATGTAGAGGGAGATTGTATGTACGCTTCAATTCTTACCTTTAAATTCAAAAACTTGTGATACTGGAAAGTTGTAACAAACTGAGCAACCTTGAAAAATACCACAATGTCGCTCTTCTGAATTGCAGGATGTTCCTTTTCAATATCCTCACAAATTGACTGCATCAAATCTGATAGGAATTTGCTTACAATGAAAATGCAAATCAAAATTTTGTGAGAACAAAAAGGAAAGGCTAATGCAACATTGTCATTTCAATTCCAATGAACATACCATTGTAACCCCCTGCTAAGAACTGGTTCAGAAAATCATGCAGCAACTCTAAAATCTTATCATTTGTAAAAGGTAGCCTCCCGTGGTCCCAAACAATCTTTTTGACCGGACCTCGATGAACTTTATGAGGCTTATGCAGTGTAGCACAAGGAACAGGAATAGGATTTCCTTTTATGACATTTTTTGAGCCATTCTGTTGGGAAAAAAAACTGTCATCAAATATATTTAACTCTAAGCCTCTTAAAAGCATAATCATTAGTGGAATATCATACCATGGTAAGCCTTGTAAATGTTCCGCTAAACTGTGAATGACGAGTAGTATTGTGTAGAACGGAAAGTCTCCTTTTCTCCTTTTCCTTTTCCATAATAGACTTCAGATTATCAAGGGAAGCTCCAGTGTCTTCATCCACCTAAAATAGGAATAATTACATGCCAATAACCTACTGATAAAAGGATGTAGAAAATAAATAGCCAGCTTACATAAAAAAACAGCAAGAACTTAATATTACTCAGTTACGTTTCTTGCTAGTTGCTTTGTACTCAATTGCTACCTCAAATGCCTTTTGATGTAAACTAATTTCATTTCTACATTTAAATTATAAAAGCTGCATTCTGCAGCAAAATCTGCCACATTTTCAACATTCCCTTGGCCTGTTTGGTGCACTGGTACTCGATATAAAAAGAATTGAGACATTATTAGATAAGATCAAGTGATATAGGGGTGTAACAAAATATTGTTATTAGTTACTAGGCAATACCCCATTGCATAACTCTTTCGTACAATCAATCTTCAACTTTCTGCATACCTATCATGTTAGTCAAAGGTCCACATTATCTTCTAGCTATGGGGTTAAATATCTAATTTATTCCACAAAAGGAAAGTTTTAAGTTGGGCAGTACATTGAACAAATTGCAACTATATTCCAAGCATTAAATTTTGCAATTGATCTAACAATGATTTAGCAAATCATAATAACAAAAAAATTGTAAGGGAATAGAAGAGCAATATAAAAGAAACCTTGGAACCCTTGTTATGTACTCTGGCGATCAGTTCTGGCTTGTGACCTAGGAATATGTAATGGAAATTTTCCAGAAAAAGCAGATTATTTTGACGAAGATAGGAACCACCACCATGCTGAGTTATAACTAAGATTAGATCCATGACATTTTCATGAAACAAAATTTCAAGGAATTTATCCCTCAGTGATATAAATTGACTGGCAGATCCACAGGCCTTCTGTTGAAAGGAGATGTCTTGAATGGCCAAAATGTTTCGAACAAGAGTTAGTATCAGCTCCACCAGTTTCCAGTCATCCTCAGTGAAGGATTCACTGTATGTAATGTAATTTGAAGGAAAAATAACAAAAGTAAGCAAATATGATTATCATGATATTAATAATAACAGAAACCAAACTAATTTGAACATAAAATGACATGAAAATAAAATTAAGTAAAAATAATTATTGTTCCAGCTATAAAAGCAACCTCCCAAAACAACAGAACAACCGCACATAAGAAAATATATAATACATAAGAAATAAAAAAATGTATCTGATAACTGAAGACAACATAGATGGGCAAAACAAAATATAGTACAATAACGAAACAATTGAAACAAAAAAAGAGTGAACTACTACCAATAAGCATTAAACCGTGTGAGAAAACTGAAGATAGTACTATGAAAATAATATGGTTTCAATAGATCCCCTATTTTAGCCAAGATAAAGAAAAAAGTTCAACCATGCATAGAGTATTCTGTAATGCCTTCCCCTAGGAAAATGAATAAAGAAGACCATTATGATAAAGTAATCTTACAAAGAAACAGTAATAAACTATTTTTCTTCAGTGCATACAGCTAAAGTGATTCAAAAGAATTTATCCTCTCTTTTTAATCATTTGGGGTCAGCCAAATTGAGGTATGAGAACTTACTTTTCAAGATTTTCCAGTGGACTCTCAAGAAGTGAGACAATCACTGCAACAGTATTACTGTGTGTAATTGAAGACTTTAGCCCCCATAAATATTCTATCTGTTGAGGGATATCACTGGATGAAGGGTCTACAGGCATAGTAAGAAACACCAAAACCTTGACTGCAAAATTAGAATTGAAAGAACAATTAAAAGTAAACACTAAACTGGCTATTCCATTTTCCTTACAATGACAAAAAACACTATTTACCAGCATTCAAGACCAATGTATGATCATCTTGGCAATGTTCAATAATTGGTATCAAATCTTTAGATACAGTACTCCATTTACAAACTTGCTTGAATACTTCCCTTGTTTGAGGATCATCTCGCCTTAAGAATCTCAACAAATCCTTCAGATTATCTGCCAAATGAAAGGAAAGTATTCAAATTGCAATAAAAGCACAAAAAGTTAAGCATGACACAATAAATGTGACTAGTATCAACTCTCATAAATTCATCAAACAATTACTGGTTACTTTAGGTCCATGTTTCTCAACTCTAAACATCCATGTCCTGTACTCTCTAATAATTTCTTCATTCTAGCCCATAATCCTAGATGGATGGTATTTCCTTCTCTGGGTCCATCAACTAAGGCATAATTCCTAGATAAAAATAAATAATGAAACTTGCTGAAGTAGTAGAATCAAGCTTGTAAATTTCTTAGACTTCCTCAATTCTCTAGAGCCAAACAGATGGTAAGGCATGAAAATGAGCTATCCTTGACAAGTATATGGATTCAATGTTCATATATGAAATAGCGTAAGTACCTAAGCAGTAGTCGCTCTTCGTGTAAGCGATGCGATTGCCGTCGATGTCTTCGTCAGCGATGCCCAGACCTGCGCAGATAAGAGATAAACCTCGCAAATCCATGTCTGGTGTTGCGATGGAGTAACCAACCGATTCG
>JAYMSX010068503.1:0-10086 GCA_036897705.1 Geranium maderense
ACATGAATAAAAATTGAGCGACAACGAGAAAACAAAGACTTAGAAAGACTCGACAGACTCGACACAATATGGTGATAGATTTTGTGGTCAATACTTGTATATGATAGGTAGGGGAGAGCTTTGAACCGTCCCTTGTGAAGACATGCCAATTTTACTGGTTGACCAATATACGCGATGTCCTTAAATTATTCAGACGTTTGTGTAAATGATAACATGTCTCACCCAAATATCTTCCTAATTGAAGTTCAATTCTCATTGTTATGTTCATTTTGGTCGTGAATATTGTCCTGGTTCTGCAAGAGTTTTTAAAACATTTAGCTCATCAATACTCTTTGAATCGACCCCACTTCTCTCTCACATAGGTGATTTCTTAGTTAAGATTAACGTGTTTTACTCTGCTCGAAAACTCACTAGTTTCGACGCATAAAAATCATTAAAAGTTCAAATGCTTAACATTTTCTACGGGTGTCACGGTTTGCATCATAAAAATAGGATTGGGGAGACCCCCATAGTGACTTCACCCAATCTTAACAATTAGGTTGTCCATTTAAACCGAGATCTTGGGATCTCACGTCAACATGTTTGGGTTTCCTTTATCTCGACTTTACAGTTTCATGGGCTTAAGTCTCATTTCTCTAGAACATTCTCAACTTGATGTCTATGTAACCCTCTAGTTACTAGATCTATAAAAATTTCTTTAAACATTATATAGTCAACACTTATGACTTTATAGTGGAGAAGTTGTTCAATTTTTTTATATTTTTGACGTACATGTCCAAACTTACTGTAATACATTATATTTTGTTCCCTTGAGAATATCCTCCAAGAATTTTTGCAGTCATTTACCATTATCAACACATATAAAAAAATACAAATTGACATATTTTGTAATAATTTATTATCCACCGACCAACTTACTCACTGATAAATCAAAACACAATTTTGTCCCGATGCAACGAAAATAAAAGAAAGCTTCACAACTTTCGGACACCTTTCTTGTCACCACTTCTTCGATGATAAGGGATTTTTTTGAGCACTGCCCATTTGGATTTTGACAATGGCCTATGATGGGTTGAGGTTGGATCAGCAAAAGATAGTGTATTGTGTAATGGGTCTGCTCTGTTTCATGGTATTAATGGCACAAAAAGGTCGTGCAAGGTCAGGTCGTTGGGCTGTCGCTAGGCAAGTTCGTGCCTGTTTCATGAACCAAAACGGATTAAACAAGACGATGAATCGAGTTTTCCCAAGTTTTTGATTGATTGATGCCCAAGTCCAAGTGCAGCTTCTTCAATCTTGTTGAGCTTTGAGGCTTCTCTTGAGTGTTCACTACTTCAAGACTTGTTTTGGCTTTCTAAGAGTAGCCAAATGTTTTTACGGTTTGGTACGTTGATGAGTTGGGCTACATTGTAGTCTATACAAAAATTTCTTAAGAGAAGTAAGTGGAAGTGAATTTTAAGATCTTCTTATCTGAACAAGCAAAGTTTTCTTTTATTGATTATACGTTGAGACGTACGTACTAAGATTTAAAAATGTCAGGTCTTTACCAGTTGACCCAACTTCTATTAAGTCTGGTTGAGCAAGTAGTGTGCATATGTGAATATACATGTAAGTATGGCCAACACATTTGTGTAAAACTTAAGCTTCTTAAGATTAGCTTTTTTATCTTTCCATGAATCTTGGTTCATACTTTAAAAATGTAATATTGATTTTACGTATGAATGTCACATGTATACCAACAACCCTCATTTGTCTTGGCTCGAGACAGACAACCATAATTGATTGACAGAGTTATTTGTGTAAAACAGAGCAAAATCACCAAAACGTACTCCTGGAAGATGATAGACCATGAACATGCATGTATTTGTGAATGTTGAAACCTTGTAAATCATTTCGCACGGATTAGCAACTCGAATGGCTAAGAAGCGCATATAGAGAAAAGGAGCTTTTACATTCAATCTCTTTTGAGTCTTTTCATAGCAAAATTCTTGGTGAAATGTGGTATGAGAATTGAGAAAGATAGAGCTCTTCTTCATATACTATTACTCACCAATTCAATCAGTGTCACTGTCAAAAATTCTTGCCCAATTCAACCTTTTTCATCAGTCTCATTGTGTTGTGCAGAGCTGAATCCAGTATTCCCGCTACCTGAGAATCGCAGGGATAGACTACTCAGTGACACGCATAACCCGTTAAAATTAGGAAATTTGCTTCCAATTTAATCGTAGACTCGAGTTTTGTTGCACTATAGTTCTGAAGTCATGTGCTTTATTCCAAAATGAACTTTAGTTTTAATGTTACAAAACTTTGGTTTATGACTATATTGGAACACAAAGCTAAATCAGGTCAAATTTAGAACAATTTCCTAAAAAATGATAAAATCCTGGGGGAGGATACAAACCGTGAAAACACCTCCAATTATGGCGCAGACATTGGTGATGAAATGCGAAAAGGACTTTGAGTTTTCTGTTATTAAAACCTGACGACAGAAGGAACAAAAATGTTGCAAGTGAAGAAGATGAGATTGAAAAGTGAAAATAGGAGAGGAAGCTTCATAAATTAAAGCTGCACAGATGTTGTAACTAAACCTGCATGGGAGAGAGCTCAAAATGGAACTTAACCACTGGTATGTTCAGATTTTGTGCCAAACTGTTATGTGCTGTGTACTCGTACTCCTCAACTAGCTTATGTTGAGCGGAACTTCCGGTCATGACCTCGATTTTAACTATTTGAAGATAATGCTCTATCTGCACATACAAAAATCCGGAATCCATATGCAGAGTAAGGCAACAATAATATCCTTCATAATCATACGACTGAACCACTTTATGGACCTTTACTGTGCTACTATGCTGCTCCGACGAAAACTTGATGCCAAAAATGAAAATAGAGAAAATCAATCTGAGAGGTACTATAAATGACGAGAAAAAGTAGTAGGAAGAAAGGGAAAAAGAGAAGGGTGGAGGAGTTGGCATGTGATCGAATTATGTACATGAATTCCATTTTTATAGCTATTGAGTTGCATTAGCATTTAGAATATAATATGCACAGACCATTCATCAAATGAATTGAACTTTTTTAGGTTCGGGGCACAAGGCTCGGGTTTACTGGTAACAGCTATTCTTTCCCAAAGGGTACAAGAATATATCACAGTTCAAACAGCTTATGTATAAAGTATATTCACAACTTTATGTTGTAGCTTTTTTTCTAGGTTTCCCCACATCTTTAAACGGTATGGATATGGTACTCGTTTTCATACAGATATGAAGTTCTAATCTCCGAACATTTATGAATAAGATGATGAAAATAATCATTTCCAAAGCAAATTGACATGATATGAGAAGAAAAGTACAGGAGAAACTTACAGTGACATTAGCACCTATCTCATGGTTGTTAATGAATGCTTGACCATTTAACCTCTCATGGCTTCCCCCAAGATAAGGTATCAACCTCTGGGCATCACTCAGTACTCTAGGTGCAATCTTCCTACCAAATGAAAAATGGGTTATGAGATGTGACATGTTCATTTGGGAACGATCGAATGAATGGGAGCCTGATCGAGCTGCAATGATCAGGTTGCCTGGAACCTGAAGAAATCAGAGAGCTCAGTCAGAAGATTGAAAGCCATATAATTTTTGTACATATTTGCTTCTGGTCAAGTTGCTGGGAAAGAAGAATAAGGTATAAAATGCATGCCAGGATGGCAGTTATACTCTCATTTCTTTTGCTAAAGTTGGGCAGTTCACTGCAGGTGAAAGTGTGTGGAGTGAACATAAGTTGTATTTTCCTTTTGATGTGTCTTTCTAAATGAATCTACCTTCTTTACACGCACAAACCCTTCAATTCTACAACCCCCTGCAAATGGAGCCGGTCTTTTTTCATTCGTCTCAGATTTATCCTCCAAAGCTAGTCCTTGGGACTCTGCAGGAAGTGCTGCAACTAAGGTTTCCATTGTCTGCACATGATGTGAATTTCAGATCAAGCCATGCTCTTTAAAATATAAGAAATATCATAATCAAAGACAATATTCAATTACACTCCAATTCAATGCCGAGGCCTAAAGTTAGAAATTGATGTAAATACAAATCTACAGGTTTCATACATTGACCAGGCTGTTTGTATCTCGATTTCCATAATAAGACTCATGGTCATGGCGTCCTTGCTCACCCCTGAAACAGATACGACAACTTGGAATAAGGTAAGTTGAAAATGAAAAGAGAAAGACAAGTCAAAGTTGAATCAAGAATATGAGGAAAATAGCATAGCCTCTGTCCCTAAGTGACCTACTTTCCTCTAATGGATGTCTCAAAATAAATGTCCCATTTCCACTTCAATTAGGCAGTTAAGCCTGCACTACCAATAATATCTCCCTCCTCAAGTTGGATATAACAACTTAAGTTTGACTGCTTATTTTTTTGCAAATGGTCGAATGGGCACTTAATTTAGGACGGTGAGAATGCATGTTTCTTACAGCCATAAACAAGAAAATAGAAGGGAGATTTGAGCAGTAAAAGTTATTGAATATATGGAAGTATACACATAAATTTCAAAATTAAAAACAGCATAAAGTAATTCATGTTTCTGCATGAAATGGTGATGTAAAGAATAGAGAAAACCAAAGGAGAAGTAAAATTCACCTGAGATCACTTCCTTTCCGGAAAATACGTATGGATGGATACCCTTGTATGTGATTCCTGAAAGTTAAACGTTAAGTTTGTATAACAAGAGCAGTCATAACTGCAGAAACTGAAAAGATGTCTTATAAGGACACAGCTTCCTGATAGAAGTAGTTGTGCCCTACTAGGTTATTGTAAGTGGAAAAGAAGCTGATACAAACTCGTCCTTGTTAAATATGTACAAGATAATCACCATTAACTCAATAAGAAATAACTATATCACCTTCAAGGCAAGTAGCAAGTGAGACGGCATTGTTCTAGTAATTACCTCCTGCATAATATTCCTTCCTCAGTGCAATCAACCTTTGCTAGAATAATTCGTCCATCCATTTCAGGATCATATCTAATGAAGAAAGTGCATGTAAGATTTCGGGTAGCATGCCTTCAGAATATGGGTACCATAATTATTCTACACTACGAAAAGAGTACACTATTTGTAGCTCAGTAGTTCATGGACGAAATAGCTATAGAAGCCCAAAGAAAGAGTACCTCTCTCTCAGTATTTTCGCTGCCTTTTCCCAAGAAGGTTTCTGATGCAGAATGAAAAACGAGGCATAAAAAACTGAAAAAGCAATCCAATTTTACCGGGGAATCCATAACAAAATGAAGCATACATTTTTCCATTTTCAAAATGGAAATTTGCTGAAATAAGATGTCACCACATTAAATAGTTGGTGATGATATTTAGGATAGCAACATAATATTTTCATGTTCTAAATTACACTGCTGGTACAACAATTAACAAATACATACACACTTCTAGATTGTATTAATTGCAACTGACAAGTATGAAACAAGTCTTCAATCCTTCAAAATTATTTATCTGATGAATATGCAAGTCAGGGAATAAAAGGAGTCAACTTAATTGGTATGCAAAATAGACAAGGGAACGAAATAACCTGACTGGAAGGTCTTAAGTTTTTGTTTGTTGGGCTGCATACAAGGATCGGGGCTTCCAATAATAAAAGGTCAATGGTTTTTCTCTCTTTTAGCAATGTGGGTCTTCTTATATTTACCACAAACACAATGTAACAAATTTTTATCATCTAGGTAAACCTGATAAATAACAAACAGGAAACTGCTAGAAAAAACTAGATGCTTAGGAACTAAACCATCGCCATTATTATGTATTTTGGGAAACAAACTTTTAGCCACGATAAAATATGATCAATAGATGGACATGGTAAATTCACCAGACGGTTACTCCAGTAGCACCAAGGAGCGTAAAAATTGACGACAACAATTGGAAATCTGCAAAACAGATGTTTATTAAAATTTGCATACTTGTAATATTCATCCCTGCATAAATCAGAACGCGATAATAGTCATTCTCAAAAATAAGAATATGGTTACTTACTGATGTGTAACTTTATCAAAAACATGTCCAGTTAATGAAACAGAACCTTCACCATATTCATCTGTCTCATCATCTCCATGCTTAATCTCACTCAAAACGGGTGCAGAGTGGAACTCAGGGCCAACTGCTTTCAAATTTGAATCTATTGAAAACTTGCGGAGTGTTTTTGTTATATTTAACCTGTTCTGAAAATAAGAGATGTAAATTCAGGCATTTACACATGATGTTTGTGAACATGAACAAAAAAATGAAGAATATGTATGTGCATAGGGAAAATCAATCAAGCACAATTGAGCAAGATGCATGCTAGTATAAATTAGGTCCTGAACAATATACACCAGTAGAACTGCTTGATATATTATGTTCTACCCAATTACTAAACTCTGTTTCATGATAAAAAAGAAACAGAAACAATAATGAATTGTTATTGCACAACAAAAGAAAGCTGAAATATGTAAGAGTGACTTAGTAGATACAATCTGGGTGAACTTTTATTCCCTAATGAAATTGCATACAGTTCTCCCTCTCTGCCTTTCAACTGGTTGGTCACAATCGGTCCTGGACCCTGGTAAGGTTTTTCTGTAGTGTCATATTTCTGAGCTCTGACAGGTTGACCATTAACCAACTGGGTGACACTGACACGATCACCCCTCCTATTATGACCTTATCAATATTAATTTTCTTAGTGTCACACTGCAAAGGCACCTGGCTCATTTTGTTTCAGTTTTTCGTTGTCTAAGAGCCTCAAAGAGTTTCTGATTATAACCTATCAAATAGTGATAGGCACTATACCAGTTTCTACCAAATGTTGAGGAATGAGGTGGACTGTTGAAAGAAAATCAGTCAGCAAGGTCTGCATGCATATTGTAACTCTTTCGGGATGTTTTAGATAGACTGAAATCTTTAATTTATCCCTACTACTTGGGAATGTGCTCAATCAAGGAACAAAGCTGACTGTTGTTCCGAAAGACTGAGTAGTTTTTACCGTCTTTAAGTAAAAACAGCAACTAATGTTACAAAGGATTATAACCATATTATTATTGTCTGATGCATTTACGTCTAATAGAAACAAACAAATGGGTTTCTCTTTTCCTAATTGTTGAAGTGTCCCACATCGATAATATATGGATTTAGTGACCACGTGATAAGCACCACGGGACCTCCAACCTCCACCTATCAGCTTGAGCTTTTAAGTGGATTGGACTTTAACGCTAATAAACAAGTATTGGGTATTTGAAAAATGTCTAATCTTAAGCTCTAACTTACATGCATAGTGCATAATCCCCTTCTCTTTTGTAACTGCCTCATGTTCACTACTGAGAACCTAGCTTTATTTCACGTGTGAATTGCATAGTTCAAATAACTAAGAAAAGATGCATATCGGTAGGAATGAACACATTGGCTAAGTAGCTTATAAGAGTTGCAGTGATAAATTTTGTTTGACAAAATGTTTCAACTTGCAGCTATGACTATGAGATAATAAGAAAACCATGTAAAACAGTTAAGCAAATAAACTATTGCACAATGTTGATGTTTGAAGCTTCATTTTATAAAGGTAAGATGAACACATCAAATGATAGAAACTTACTGTTCCTAACACGTCACTCACATCAACTGATGCAAATTCACATGACAGAGCAGGAAAACTGCACAAGATTTAGAAAACTTTTAGTAATCTCCATTAATGTTGAAAGAAAGTCATCAGTACATGCTGACAGACTTTTAGAACACAAAGAAAGTAGAGATATGTACATGTATACTGCCAAATGCGGGTTCAAATATATATACAGGATAGTGCACGTGCAGAATGTTATAAATATGAAGGAAAATGCATTGATCGCACTAAGCTCTACCTCATATTAAAGTCGATGCGTAAAAAATCTTCATCAGAACTCTTGTCGACAATGATAGATGTAGAGGTGCTGAATGATAGATAATTATTCAGTTCCTGCAGAAAGATTACCATAGTGTACATCAAGATGGAAATCAAATTACTCTGGGGAAAGACAAAAGGAATAATTATTTAAATAATTACATGAGAAAGGATTGTCTATGTTTTTTCGTCATTGTAAGGCAACAATAGCATGTATTAGACGCTCCATGTATGGAACCAAAACATATCCAACCTAGGAGGCATGAGCGAGCTACCTACCATTCCAAATAAAAACATCATGGATAAGGCGGCTACAATTGACAATCCTGCCCCTGATAAAGATGCCTCTGTCAAATCTCTAGGGATTTTCCTGTGGAAGTTAAGGATTTATATTATTTATGTGCATCACATGAGAAAGGCATGTATATTAACTTACATGAAAAGGTACAGACTATCACAACTCACCAAATTGTGTGAGAAGAAATATAGCAAACAGAAAAAAGAGAGTTAGAATTGGGCTTTGATCTACTTTTCTCCATCTTTATTTTCTAGCCATGAGACTGTATTCGAATAGAAAATGTAATTTTCATCAATCATAGCTGCATAAGTTTAATTACTCAAATGGGCATTGTTTCACCATATTCCAATCACCCTCTTCCTCCATAGCATCTGAACAGTACAAAGCATCACTGAGACTGCAGCTCTTTCTCTAACATATTTTCTAGAAATTGATTATAGATTATACGAACAAGCACCTCAATATACAACTTAACTCACTGATCCTATAAGAGATCCTACCGACTTTCTTACATTTCCGTATTTCAGGACACCTGCCCTCCTACTATCCTTACAACACAATTCTCACATGCAAGAATAATACTACCTCCATCCGAACATAACTGTCTCATTTGCTTTTCAAAAAGAATCAGGGCAACTAGTGCTTCCTTTTCCTCTGGGACACTATTTGTACATCAACTCCAAAACTGAAAACAAATGAACCAATGAACTATCCAATTATTATCCAAATGAACAATAACACTTTCAAATTTCTTTTATCGAAAAACCGAGAAGGATTCCTAGATTCAACCTCATCTCCCACTGTACACTGAACCAGACCTCATTTCCAACTGTTCGTCACCACCATCCACAGCCAGCTTAACAACGATTCGTACTCAAATTCTGCTCATGCACCTCCTCCTCTCGCTCTCTCAATTCAATCACAATCATTTTCAATTCAGTACAGGTTTATGCCAATTCCAAACATCAAAACAAATCCATCGATCACGGATGAGACACACAGTTTTCACTTCAGATTACATCATACGAACACAAACAAACAATCATATATACACATACAAGCAAACGCGAACCATTCGTACACGATGAAAACACCGAGATCGCACCTGTAGAAATCGACGGATTTGAGTTTGCTGGACGAAAACATGGTGGCGGAAACAGAATCCGGCGACGAAGACGACGATAACCAGAGATCAAATCGCGAGAGCGAAGCGCGAAACAGATCGTCTAGACCAGAGATCAGCTCTCCGATTCACAGTCCTCTCTTCTGCTGCATTGCGATTACCGTTTCATGCGGAGCTTTTCTTTATCTGCGTTAAGCTTGCTACTCACACTCTCTCATGAGATGGTACTGTGCCATTCAGTGTGATCGTCGATCAGGCGTGGGACCTGATTATGAATTGCTGGCCGTTGGATTCGAATACGGTCTAGTGCATGACCGCAACTGAATTGATCGTTGTATGAAATTTTTGTAAGTTGTTGGCTAATAGGGGCGAGAATGGTTCAAAAATTAGACCGGTCGGATTAATTTTGGACTCTCTAATTGAATTTCGGTCGGTTCGGCTCAATTTATATTTTTAGCATTTTTTATTGATGGTTCCATTTAATGATTACTTAAGCGATAATAAAATTTAATTTCAAAATAGTGAGCTCAATTTGTATTCATAATTTTTTTGACACATTCAACGATAAAATTGAACTTCATGAATATAATTGGTAACAATTTTTGCTAGTTGTTGCCTCTAAGGGCGATAATGATTCAAAATTAGATTGGTCAGATCAATTTTGGACCCTTTAGTCGAATTTTGATCAGTTCGACTCAATTTATATTTTTAACGCTTTTTTTCATTGGTTGGTCCACTTAGTAATTACCCAAACAATAATAA
>JAYMSX010070088.1:0-10983 GCA_036897705.1 Geranium maderense
TCTGTGAAGTAGACCCTGATATTATTATTGGCATGGAACTATCATTTAGATTTATAAATTGGTTTATATGTAAATCTTCGTAAGTGACATCCATGACACTTCTCTTTGCACTTTAGATGTTATCCTTCTAGTTTATGTATTCTTATCTTATCTCATCAGCTTGTTTTGAATATTGGACTCATTGGTTTTTGTTTGAGTGCAGACAGTATGGAACCAGGGAGAGTAAAGAAGTTTCTATCGAAGGGAGAGTTCAATTTGATTTGTTTCAGGTTTTGTACGACAGACATGTTTGCTTAAGTAACTCTAAGTTGTAGCATTGACATATTCCCAGTGTAAATTTAGGTATGTTTAAGTTATTCTATTTCTTTCTTTTGTTGCAGGTTATGCAGCGTGATTACAAATTAAGTTCTTATTCTTTAAATGCTGTTTCAGCGCACTTTCTTTCTGAGCAGGTATAGTCAGGACTCGGTTTTTAGCTTTTTAAACTATTAAAGGTGATGTTATTTCTTTATGGAAAATAAAAAGGCATTGGTGGATCATTAAAGCTCCTCCCTAATTATTTTCATGTTCAGAATATGCTAAAATTTATATTTTTAGAGAAAAAAAGTATATGTACGCCTTGAAAATAGTTTTTGTTTTTGTAAAAGTACATCTACCAAAGGCAACTTATCCCAAATTGACCTTCAGTATCTTGGAGGGTTCAGTTATTAAAGTTCTTTATATAATAGAGTAAATTGAGTAATTCCCCTGGTAATGTTTTTCCTACACTGAAATGGCAGGGAAAGCAAAATAGAACTGGTTGATTGTCTCTATTCATGTACAATTTTATGGTTCTATATTTCTGTGAATTTTTTTAATTTTTAACTCCATGGTTGATTAATTGATGAACATCTAGTTCTAGGCCCATGCTCACTTTATGATCATGTTCAGCTTTTTACAGTAGAAGTTTACCATCTAAAGTGTAGATTACTTCATCTGGTTTTGTTGTAAAAAAATCAGAGCCTTTTTGTTCTCTCTTGGCTTTATATTTTTCTGAATGTATTCTTTCTTATGTTGGTTATGGACACAATTCTTGGTTTGTGCAGAAAGAGGATGTCCACCATTCAATAATATCTGATCTTCAGAATGGGAATGCTGAAACTAGGAGGCGGCTTGCTGTATATTGTCTAAAGGTGCATATATTATATTTAATTTCTGTTCCTTGCCTTCCTTACCTTTACACAACTCTCATTATTTAGTATTCTGTTTCTCTTTTCGGGATCTTGGGTGCTGGTCTGTATAAGATTCAAGTTTTATACTAGAACCACAGAATAACAGTAAGTAGGTAATAATGGTGTAATGCTGGTCTGTATAAGATTCAAATTTTATACTAGCACCACAGAATAACAGTAAGTAGGTAATAATGGTGTAATGCTGTCAGTATGTTTCTAAATGTTCAGATCTACTCACTGTTTCTAGATTTTGTATGAGCTTCCTAGATTTGTTTGAATTAGACATTTATTCAAATGAAAGGTTCTTAAATGGAGCATTGACTCAACTCTTGACTACCTGAATCTCTTTCTTCTGCAGGATGCTTATCTCCCTCAACGACTTCTAGAAAAACTGATGTTCATTTATAATTATGTGGAGATGGCTCGAGTGACAGGTGTTCCCATCTCTTTCCTTCTTTCCAGAGGGCAAAGCATTAAGGTTGGTACTATGTTTTTCTGCTCATGAATATCCTGAATGATCAGGCATTCTGAAATTTAAAATATGAATTATTGTGCTAGGTACTATCTCAACTTCTTAGGAAAGCAAAACAGAAGAACCTTGTCATACCAAACGCCAAACAGGCTGGATCAGAACAAGGGACATATGAAGGTGCCACTGTAAGTTCTTTGGCTTAGTGAAGTATTTATAGCCATAAGATATGGTGGATGAGTGCATGTGTTCACATGTCTTACTCTTTCAAATATAGCATTTTTTCAGCATGTGTTTGCTCGTTGAGTTTATATACCCGGTATTCTACATTTAGATCCGCAGTGCATTTTGAAAGTTTGTTTAAATGCTAACTTCTAGAAAGATGAAAGAAGATAGTAGTGTATGCATAAGAATAGTACATGAAAGAGGATATGATGCCCTCATATATAATAACATATAAAAGAAGATAACACTGTTCTTGCTTGCAAATGCAGTTCTGATTATGAAAATTCAAAACAAGGCTGCACCACATGCTATTTCTAGTTATTGTACTTTACCTTTTCACTTTCTTGACGGAACCATTTGCAGGTTTTGGAAGCCAGGGCTGGATACTATGAAAAACCAATTGCAACATTGGACTTCGCATCCTTGTATCCATCAATTATGATGGCATATAATTTATGTTACTGTACCCTGGTATTTTTTTTCAACCCTTCTACTTGTCATCATGCTCACCTTATGGTGAATCAAACTAAGTTAAGAGACAGAATATTTAAGGAAATAATTTTATTTGTAATGGTTTGTTGAAGGTAACGCCTGAAGATGCTCGCAAGCTTAATCTTCCTCCAGAGTGTGTCAATAAAACTCCCTCTGGTGAAACATTTGTTAAATCAAACTTGCAGAAGGTTGTTATCTTTTAAGGATATACAATTAATTTTGCGTACAAGAATAATTGAAAATTCTGAATGCTATACTTGTGGTCAAAATCATCTACTAGATATGTTTGAGAATATATTGACTGTGTTTTCAGGGAATACTCCCTGAAATTCTTGAAGAGTTATTGGCTGCTCGTAAAAGAGCAAAAGCAGATTTAAAGGTAAATACATATCCATGTTCCATCGTTTGCTGCCAATTCTATTTTGGGTCGTTTTCTCCTGCTACGGACATATAGTTGGACAGTGCCAGTTCATTTACTTTCCAGGTCGCTGGGTCCTTTTTTACTTGTAAGTGACAAGTTTGTTTGATTACAGGAAGCAAAGGATCCCCTTGAGAAGGCTGTGCTGGATGGTCGGCAGCTAGCTTTGAAGGTTAAGCATGTTACTGTTAATTTGTCATATCTACTTTTACAATAGTCAGGGGACACACACATTATGACAAAAAAAGGATTTTACAGGCATTGTTCGTTTGAAAAAACCTATTGTGATCCTATTGAGCTCCTATTTAAAAATTATGATTCCGGCTAGCTCATGTCTTCTCTCATTTCTATAATATCTGATGCTTTTGCCAGGTTAGTGCAAATTCTGTATATGGGTTCACAGGAGCTACTGTTGGCCAGTTACCTTGTCTGGAGATATCTTCAAGTGTTACAAGCTATGGTATGTCCCATCGAATATGTTTAATCATATCAGTTTCCTCTTGATAAGCTAAAAGCCTAAAGCATTTGGCACCTGTAAATTCTGCCTGATCTTGTGAATGTGGCTATCTTCTAAAGGTCGACAAATGATTGAGCACACAAAGAAGCTTGTGGAAGATAAGTTTACGATACTAGGAGGCTATGAACACAATGCTGAGGTATACATAATGTATTTTTTCAGACTTATTTAAAATCTGTATCCCCTATTACATTGACGAAAAATATCAAGGACATACTGTACCAGTATCTTCTGTCGAAACTATTAGGAGATCAATGTAGCTAAACACATTTATTTTCTCCAGTATGGCATTATAGCCTTACTTTTTATAACATTGACTTATGTTGATGCAAGATTTTTGGTATCAGGTTATATATGGAGACACGGATTCGGTTATGGTGCAGTTCGGTGTGCCAACTGTAGAAGAAGCAATGGTCTTGGGCAGAGAAGCTGCTGAACATATCAGTGGAACATTCAATAAAGTAATAACAATCATTTGAAATTTATTTTGTTCATTTTCTTAGTCTAAGTTTGAAAAGATTTAATAATTACCCTGATTTCAAGTACCTGATTTAGATCCAAAAACCGTTATAAAATTGGATGAATATATTTAATGTGATGTTAAATTTTAAAGTATTTTATTTCAACCGTAATATTTTTGAGTTTGCGTGTTGATATTATCTGGATGCTATTTTCAGGGATATCAACTGTCCTCAATTTTATGGAAACACGCCAATTTGCATCTTGAAAAAAAATTCCACTTTTTTTTTGCCTTCCATTTTCCTTGCAAGTTCTCTTTGGTACTAATATTGGCTTCTTCTTTTCTTTGCCAAATATGTGTTATGAAGCCAATCAAGCTAGAGTTTGAAAAGGTTTATTTCCCTTATCTACTGATCAGCAAGAAGAGATACGCTGGTTTATATTGGACAAGCCCGGACAAGTTCGACAAAATGGACACTAAAGGCATAGAACCGAGATTATTAACCCCTTATGCTTATATATATATATATTGTATTGTATAACTATTATTAAAATTTCTCGTGGTTGACAGGCATAGAAACTGTTTGAAGAGACAATTGTTTATTGGTCAAAAACTTGGTGACCGAGTGCCTCCACAAGATTCTAATTGACAGGGACATTCCTGGAGCTGTTCAGTTCGTCAAGAATACAATTTCAGATCTCCTCATGAACCGCATGGATTTGTCACTTTTGGTTATTACCAAGGTGAGGAAGTATTAATAAAATGGTATTATGGGTATCATTTAGTTCACGCCATTAGCTGCTTTTTTGTGTAGCTGAACTGTTTCGTCAGAGTTCACTCGTGACATTACATTGGTAGCTCATGGACTTATGTGCTACTGTAACAGGGTTTAACAAAGACTGGGGATGACTACGACGTAAAGACAGCTCATGTTGAACTTGCTGAACGTATGCGTAAGGTTTGTACTGAATAGTTACTACATGTTTACCGTGCTTTGAAGGTTTTGTATTCTACGAGATTGAGCTTATTCATGTTGGAATTTTAAATTTAACTCCAAGTTTAGGGGTCTTGCTCTCCATCTCCCGTCATATCCACTTTGCTGTGATGGAATGCTTAGTTATGATATACCGTGATGTTGTACAACAACAGAAATTAGAACGACCCTCTTTAAAAATTACGAGTAATTTTCAGTTTAGTAACCGGATTTGTTCTATTTTTCTGAACTCATTAGCGTTTGAAATAATGTTCCTCGGAAGCTAGAAAATTCAGTTTTGTTGTATTTTTGGTTCACAGCGAGATGCTGCCACTGCCCCTAATGTTGGGGACCGAGTACCATATGTCATCGTTAAAGCTGCTAAAGGCGCCAAGGTAATTTTCATTCTTACTTCTGTCCTTTTAAGCTGTTTTTTTTCTGTTTTCTTCGGTTATGGCGTTGTTTTTCAACTTTAACGAGTGGAATAATCAGGCATATGAGAAATCGGAAGACCCTATATATGTGCTGGAAAATAACATACCAATAGACCCACAGTACTATCTTGAAAATCAAATAAGCAAGGTTAGTTTAATCGTGTAATAATTATGCTCGGTTTCTTCAACATGTTCGTTTTCTTCCTACGATTGATAATTATGCTCGTATTTCAGCCTCTTCTGAGAATTTTCGAGCCCATTTTGAAAAACGCTAGCAAAGAACTCCTCCACGGAAGCCACACGAGATCCATTTCCATCTCCACTCCTTCAAATAGCGGCATAATGAAATTTGCCAAGAAACAACTCACCTGCATCGGCTGTAGAGCTATAATTAGGTACCGATTTTTAGTGCTTCCATGTTACGGATCCTATTATACTAATGACCCTTCTTTGTGAGGAGGTTTCTCCCTATCCCGTTTGATAGACCCTTTCTATATTTTAACTGTGTTTTATACAGCAATTCCGATAAAACTCTATGCGCACACTGCAAGAGTAGAGAAGCCGAACTCTACTGCAAAACTGTTTCTAACGGTAAGTATTTCATTTCTAAACCAGTATTCATCTATTATAAAAGCGTCTTCAAATGTAACGGAAGAATCAGGCGACCAAATTACTTGAATGGTTGTAGTGTCCGAGCTGGAGATGCTTTTCGGGAAGCTGTGGACACAGTGCCAAGAATGTCAAGGTTCTCTTCATCAAGATGTTCTCTGCACAAGGTACTCTTAAATCTTGTTCTTACATAGCTTCACTTGGTAAAGAAAACAATGCGGCTTCCCATTATTATTACACATTTACCAAATCTATTTATGCAAATTTGCGAAGCGTTGCAAAATCAACCCAACTAAAAGGTTAAACTGATGAATTTAAAGACTCGTTTGTTATTGTGTTATGACGGTTTTAAATGTGTATTTCTTCTCAACTAAAAGTTTAAACTGATGAATTTAAAGACTCGTTTATTATGTTGTGTTCTGACAGATTTAAATGCATATTTCCTTTCAACTAAAAGTTTAAACTGATGAATATAAAAGCTCGTTTGTTATTTTGTGTTATGTCGGTTTTAAAATGTGTATTTCTTCTCAGTCGGGATTGTCCAATCTTTTACCGGAGAAAGAAGGCGCAGAAGGACATGGCTGAAGCAAAGGTGCAATTGGATAGATGGAACTTTTAAGCCGATTCCAAGGTTCGGTATTTTGCTAGTTTCCATATCAATGTTTAGAATCTCGTCTTATAATCATTGAGTCTCGTACACTGAATCGTCTCATGATAGTCGAGCGCCTAGCGCCCTTAGGCAGTATTGTAAACAAATGTTGTACCAGTTGATGGATTGCTGTGAAAACTGACTCCAAAAGAGCAAAACTTGTAATGACACTTTCTATGCAAATGAAGATCACAAACTCACAATTACAGCCTTTTTATGATACATGAAAGTGAAGCTATGAACAGTCTGAAACAACAAACTCTGAAGCCTTTCGAGTTTTCGAGCTCATGTATACAGTCTGAGGCGAGTCGTTATCCTCTCCCGACATAGAGGACACAACGATATCGTCACACCACAATCCTTGCACGTCTAAATAAAGAAACAGATCGAGTTAGAGTCTCGCATCTGAAAGACGTGAAACATATAAACATTTTGGTACTCCTATCTATATCTCGAGCTTAGGCAAAAATTTGCATTCCATCTCGAGTTTAGGCAGAAATTTGTATTCCATCTCGAGTTTAGGCAAAAATTTGTATTTGAACTCTTGTTTAGTAAAATATTTGAACTCGAGTTTAGGCAAAAGTTTGTGTGTGATCAAATTATACTATGCTTAGCACTTACTGTATGGCCGCATCTGAAAGCCATGTCCTTCGGATTCGTCAAGCAAATAGGGCAAACCTTAAACATACCAAAAAACATCTTGTAAAAACCCAGAAATCGTCTTGGCCTTATGGAACGCAAAAGTAAAATCATGATCAAGACGTAAAAGTAAAATCATAATCAAGACCTGTTCGACGGGAGCTGTAGGCTCGGCTCTTTCAGTGTTCATCACCAGCAGAGGGATTGATTTCACTGCATCGTCATGCTCAATCACCTCTGAAGGAGGTGGAAGCGGACGCCTGTGAGGACCGCCGGACACATCTCTACTGCATAATCGATAAATTCAAATATTCAGTACTTGAAACCCGAATAAGCAAAACATGAAGTGTAAAATGCAGATTTTGGAGGTACTTCTCGAACTGAAGGCGCTGCGAGGCCCTGTACTGGTATGGAATTTCCATGAGAGCGGCGAGAGCAAACGCTGCTTCCTTTTTCGACTCGTCCTGGTTTTCGGTCATGAGTTTCGTGAAGTTGACGAACTAAAAGTAGATAACAATACATAAGCATCAAACATCGTGTAGAACAAAAGGTATTAACAAAATATTGGCGCCTAACGTTAATTTTTACCTGAAAGTTGTCAAATGCGCGGTGAGGAATGTTATCGTCAAATTGTTTCATAACATCCCACGGGCCATCCCCGACGCCAACCAAAATAATCGAGAGAGGACATTGACTAACATCAAAATAGCGCGGTTAAGACAGTAAATTGAGCGCTATGACATCATATGGTTGAAAAATCGAATTGGTTTTACCTTGCGGCCACAATGGAATTTACAGTCGCTTGTTCTTGAGGGCTGAACCTCCCGGGAGGCATATCCTGACTCCTTGTAACCTGTTCAAACGTGGAGACACTCAAAACCGAATAAAGAGCATAGTTCGAGATTTTAAAGAAACTCAGCATGAAGTAACAAGTTTCTTGACCTGCCCGTCGGCGATAATGACAAGAACATGATATTGGCCGTTACTTTTATCCACAATGTCTATCGCAGCGTCAATGATAGGAGCAAATGACGTCGGGCCTGCAGGAAAAGTAACAGAAACGATCACAACAACGATCCTATTCAACAATGCTGATTTCAATCAAAACAACAATCACGCACAGAGAATGTAGGATGATCGAGAAAGTACTGACGAAAATGGCGTGAAATAGTTATGACTTACCTGATAAGTGCAAGAACGGAAGAATCTCTCTGTATCGTTCAAGAACCTCCTCGAAACCATGACAAGGCCAATGATTCGGGTAGAAGCTGAAAACACGCTGGTCGTGCGTAGACGCTGAAAGAAAACTGCATAGTATCAGAAAAACAAAACAACGCGAGACAGAACTTTTTAAGTAAACTAATCTAACCACTGACCATCACCAAATCCAAAACAAGGAATCAAGTTATCTTCGTCAAAAGAAGTCAAAGTATGGCCAATTATAGAGATTGCCTGCTCGTATGGATTCGGTGTTCTACCAATCGCATGGAGGCTTCTCCGGTTGAACGAATATTTTCCTAAAATGAAAAATATAGTTTAGAACATGAGAAAATAATTATAAAGACCGTTTCAGTTCGTCATGAGGACTTACCGGTCCACTCGTTGCTTTTTGTGAAGTCTATGCCGATGATTAAGTTTGATGACTCGAGGCCAGCTTCACGCAGTGCAGTGATAACCTAAATTCACGAATAGACTTCAGTGAAACATAGAATTCGGTATTCATCACAAATTATATTATACGCAAGCAAGCTAAAGAACACATTCCGACAAATTCCCAATTTTTTTATAAATTTGTATTAAATTAGAACTAGTAACTAAGCCCGATATTGAAGCATTAAAAAGATATAAAAAAATATTAAATATCCTTGATCATGAAATATATAATTTTCACTATAAATAAGAGCCGTAAGTCCAACAGTAATAATTAATATTGACATCGCAGAGGTAAGTGAATCTATCAAATGAGTAATAAAAAAAGATGGAATAAATAAATTTATATTCATAAAAAGACGATTAGTTTATTTGAGAAATCCTAATCTAATTGTATGTTCCAAGATTCAAACTAATGACATTTTTTACCAATTAAGTTCCTAATTTAGAAATCAAAATAGTTTGTAGGCTTCACTAAAACACAAAAATTACACAAACATCAACGGTTAAAAAATCTAAAACGATAAAGAGTTTGGAACATAAGGAACCTCAACATAAGGAACCTCATCCAAGGAGTTGAAGTTGTCGGGTATGGCCGTGGAGCTCTGCTTAGGCCTAAAACCAGGATCACTTGCACTCCCTGTAAAAGACGGGGTTTGATGAAGATTATGCCGGTTAGTATGATTCATTAAACTCCCCACATTAGAAGACTGCTGCATAGTATGTCGATAGGTGGGGTCCGCCAAACTGCCGGGATACGAAGAGGGTTGATATCTAGGATCCGTCGAACTTCCAGCATAAGAAGAGGGTTGATGCAAAGAGTCATCGTTGTCTAGATTATCAAATACCGATTCTTGATTCCCCATATCTATAATCTATGCGTGTCTGTTGATAAAATAGAAATGCATCAGTTAACTCATAGGCAACGTCAAAGTACCTCAACAAAACGATTTATCAAAACGTCTCCTCACTAGACTTTCTATCCCGGAAACTATATTTTCCCCAAAACCGTTCCATACCCCTTAAATTTTCATCATTTTCCTAAGCGATCAAATGAAGATACCAACTTTTCTCATTTTCAATAATGAACAGCATATGCATATTCATATCTACAAATTTCAATTGCCAATCGACATATAATTCTCGAAACCAAACAAGACAATACTATACAAATGAGTTCCAATTCATCACTCACTCGGAAAATGTTGGAAAACACATCATGAACATATAAACACACACGAAAATGGAAAAATACCGAACCTTTTGGTTAATTCAGCTATCAAACCTGAGACCTTCAATTCGGTTTTATTTCCGTCTATAGAGACTTCTCTGCAACCATATAAGAACACAAAATTCAATCTTAAATCCTTCAAACAAACCCACACAGTTCATCAACAAACATCTCATGATTTGGGTCAAAAATCCCCATTTCAAAGTCAATTCTGACCTAATTTCACAACCAAACCACAAAGTCAAAGATATGAACTTGAACACACTAATACACAACCAAAGACTCAAAATTTATAGCTTCACCTTCAACCCAATTAGCCAAAAACAACAACCCACCAACAAAATCCACAGAAATCAAAAGCAAAACCTGATGAACAAGAGCAACAAAAAAACCCATATAAGCAAAATCATTGAAAAGACAGAGACAATGATTGGGAAGTCACCTGGAAAAAAATCTTACCTGGACAGCAAAAACTGAGATTCAAAGTGATTCTAAAGCTTTGAGTATTTTAACAAATCTGCCCAAATTTTCAAAAAAGCATCTTCCTTTCTTTTGAGTTTGGTCCTTTGGGTTGAAAACTTTGGCTCTTGCTTGATTCTCTTCAAAAACACATTTATTTCTGGGTCTTTATTATAAAAAAAAACAATTCTGATTAAAATCAGATTGAGGTGGATGGTTTTTGCGTGCTCATGTCGAGCCTCTCACATGGAAGATCAAGCTCTGTCTCTCAAGCTGTCGTTTTGTGGATCATACTTTTGACTTTTCTTTGAGCAAGTCGGTTGATCCAACGGTTTTAGTGAAACAAAATGAGAACTTATTCTACATAGTTATTAAATCCGATGGATTGAGAGCAGATTACTTCGTTTTAGAGTTGATCGACGAACACATGTCGACAAAAAATATTTTGAATTACAGAGGTGTGTAACGTTAATGGATTAAATTTTTGTATTAGTGATTGATTTTATGTTTTTGCATATTTATAAAGTGAGAATCTTCTTTGTAATCA
>JAYMSX010070156.1:0-10036 GCA_036897705.1 Geranium maderense
AAATTTCAGTAGTGAAATAAATCATGTTATTAATTTATGGCCAATGTTATTAATTTATGGCCATAAATTAATCTACTCGAATTTTCCTTATTGGCAATGCATGTGTTGAAATGAAAATAATGTACTCTCATTCAGTGACAAAAGGAGAAATTTCAGTAAAAAATTATTTTACAAATAAATTTATGCTATAATGAAATTAGAAAGAAATTATATATGAGTTAGTCTCAGGTTCAGTTTTCCATTTAATATGCAAGCTTGAATCAACATTTTGCTTACGATAAATGCAAAATATCTATTTTTCTGTTCGGAATTTATCATAAATTTAACATCAATGCCAAGAAGGCGTAATATATATAAGTCCTAAAGTGTAGTCTTGCTTATGAATTAGCCACGCATAAAGTAAATGATCTTGCTTATGAATTATTCACGCATAAAGTAAATCATCTTATTTAAAGACATATGCCGCACTGAAATAACAATAAAAAAGGATTCAGTAATTTAGAGGATCGCATAAAATACTAGCAAAATGAGAAAAGTGTCAGTGGTGGAAACAAATGTAAAATTGTTAAACCTTCTTTACTAGAGGTGTGTTTTTGTCCTTGTGAATTTCAGCAACAACCCCCTTAATATCCATTCCTGAAATGTCATTAATAATCAATCATCAGAACCTTCAACTACACTGTGGAATATACAAAATATATCCAACTAGAAAAGATTATCTCATGAATAATTAGTAACTATTCCTCTCTTCAAATTACCAATACCTGCACAAAAGGCACGAGGTGTGCTGCCTTGAACTAAAACACACTTGACTCTCGGATCTGATTCCCATTCATCAAGAAAACTTTTGGATTTAATATCCATGTCTGCACCAGAAATCAAATGTTAGTGAATAATGATGAGAAGCACGAAGACTTTCCGGAGCTGAACCTAGATTCATGGCGTTGAGGGCTTTGGGGCGATCGAGAGTGATGACTGCGACTCCGTTTGGTTCAACTGTTCCCTTCACGAAATCGTCGGCTCCGGCCATGATCAAAAAGCTTCGAAGAGAGAGAGAGAGAGAATCAGACTTGTGGATGGATGGAATGTTGTGATGATTTAGTGAGCAACTGTGTGTGACCGCTGTATGATTGGGAGGGTAGTTTTGACCGTTTTCTCCTTGAGAGTTGTGACTCATTCATGGCCCAATTACATGCATACATACATACATACATACTTTTCTAAGCCCATATAAACTTTCAAATAAATTGGGCCCAACAACACTTGCATAATTAATTAGATTATATTTTCCAAGTCATACAAAAACTAATTTGATACAAACGTAATTTAGTTTAGGCTTGTAAATTATAAATTACTATATTTATAAGTTAGTGTTTATGAGTTAAAATGTTATAAACACAAAACTAACCTACACAAGTATTAGCTATATATGAGTAGAAATTAACATGATATGCATATGGCTGGCCTTTGGCTGCTTTTTCCAACAGGAGTCTCCATGTTGATTAGATTCTGATGCAGCAACAGCTTATTAATGACTTTTCATATTTACTTTCTCACTACGAGCCTTTCAATTTTAAGACAGTGGGAAGCTTGATTATTGTTTCCATAGCAACAACATTCATACCAGTAATGATTAATGAATTATCCATTGCATATAGAGATAAGGCGTCTGACTTCTAATCAGGCGTCATTCTAACAAAGACCCATATATGGATGCTTCATATCTTTACTTGCGAGAGACGGCATAGGATTGACTCAATCCGATTGAGGATCGTGGCGGCCCTCTTACATTATGGTGTAACGAGTTCGACTCATCACATAGATATCGCTCCTCAAACATTCATGCTAAACTCCTGGTTGTAATGAGGTTGACCAACTGTTCGTGCTAATCAAGGTGGAAGGATACCTTTTCGTCCTCGGGTGTCAGAAAGCCCCAATAATAACTCTTGCATCGCCCTACCCAAACGACTAGATCTGTTGTACCGTCCAAGTAAGAGAAGTCCAGTTTTGGAGTTCCAAGTCCTCTTTCAAATGCGGATTACATCGTGATTTTTGATGCCGTCAGGGATTCCCTACGACCTTGCGTCTCGCCCACTCTACCCGAAAATCCTCTTCTATTGTGGTTGCCAAACTCGGTTGTTATCGTAGGGGGTTCTCTACAGCCTCTCATCTCATCCACTTAGTTGTGCTCGACCAAAAAATCTTCTTCAAAACTAACTTGAATGATTTATGTTAGTTGGCGAATTTAGACGGTTAGGTCGTTTCTATAACTTGATAACGCTTTTCGGCCTTGGCTGTCTCTGGTATTACGTCATGAAGCCATCCAACTGATCTTTCATTTTAGTTAGTTCTAATACTAAGTTGATACAGTCATGAGTCTAATATCGGATTGTGGGATAATTGAGAACGATCGATGATGCGCTATCCTTCACACTTTTAGCACGTGAAAAGCTCAACGTTTTGGCTTTGCTGCAGTGGAGTACAATTTGTAAGCTAGTATTTTTAGTGTAAAATTGATCTATTACATTCCCTTGAGCCGTGTATTTACATGCACTCCTCAATTTATGCATTACAGTGATACTTTCTTGTTGGAACAAGTGGAGTCATGTTGAGCGTTGCTTTTGTTGTTTCGTTACACTATCAGCTGCTTTTCCATACAATTGGCGCTACCAACATCCATACTGCAAAAGATGAATAATGTCTCAAAACTAATAATATATATTAAGCAGATACGAATTAATGTATATGATTTTTGCTGGTCCTTACTGTAAATACAGACTGCAAGCCATTCATTCACTATTCTGACCCAAGTGCTGGTCCAACCCACATCAATTGTCCACCTGAGAACATCCATTACATGATTAATCACTTGGAAATGAACCATAGGTATCATAATATTTTCTACCAGTTCATAGATACAAAATATGTTATGCAAGATTGATGGTACATACTTTTTCATTGTATGGTTAGTATTCCAACTGATCAATAGCATTGCGAAATACATTGCCCCAGTGGCAAAAACAAAATGGAAAAACCCATAACCATAGGGGACATCATCTTCAGCTTCTACGGCTTTTTTCCTCAACTGCTGCTGTTTGTTAGATTAGATACATTTAGGCTCAAACTGTAAAAACTACAAGAGTATGCAAATTCCAAGACAAACCTGAAAGCATTGGGAGTCGATTCCCGTTGAAAATGTTGCGATAACTATAGCAAGTAATGCCACAATAAAGCTCTGTGAAAGCACAAATCATATTGTTATTTCCTGAAAGATGGAAAGGGAGTGATGGCGATAAGAGCTGCAAGCAATTAAGCTTTCTCGATAATGATCATAGAAGCTACCAAAGTATCGTGCTGCTTTCAATTTTCTATTTAAAAAGTATAACTAAAAGTTGTCTGTGTATGAATCATATATGTAAAACCTATTAGAGAAGTCCAATTTAAGAAATTCAAACTTCAGTACGAGGGATCATATATTACTATTATGGAGAGCCAGTCTGTTTTATTTGTGGCTTCCACATTCCTGTTGCAACTTCCGCCTGCTGGTTCACTGTCAACAATGAAAAACAAAATTAATATAACAGGCACCTAACTACCAAACTGGAAAGAGAACATCAGTAACGATGCTTAAAACTCAAAATATGGATTAAAGAAATAAAAGTTCAGAAACCATGCCTTCTTATGGCACACCAGCATATGAATACAACATAAAGCCCCATGAGACCTGGAGTCAAGAAGCCAGCATTCACCTAGTTCAGGAGGGTGATTTCACATTGTTAAATTTTGTCAGGATATGAGCGAAGTAGAGGCACATGATGGCTAAAATTTACGTTTGGGTGGAGAGAGGCACTGGTCATGAGCTGGAGGAGAACAAGTGTCCAGGTGATGAAGAAAATGTTGAGGAGGCAAGATGGTTCTGGTGCATACCAAATGTACATCAAAACGATCCCCATGATGCAAATAACATACGAAGTGGTTGCTATTAACATCACGTAGATGTGACTGCAAAGGAAAATCCATATAAAATTAGAATTTGTGCTTAAGTAGTGGCAAATAAATGCAATTTGCTTTCAATGTCTTAGAAGTTTGTTTAATTATTAGCAAAAGCTGCACAATTGGTTCTTCTGCTCTCTATTGCACTCAATTTCCAATAATGCAAAATGACATACGAAGGGTGAGTTGACATTGCCAGCCCTCCCCTAAATCAAAGGCTTCTCAAAACCATTGAAATGACATTTTGCAATCTTATAGAAAATTTGAGGATTTTTTAGCAGTGAATACAACAAATAGTAAAATCAATGAAAAGTCAGTTGGATCTATTTGGAGGATGAAGGAGACCCTTACCATCTCACTGCGTTACTGTCGGACTGACAACATTCATTTAGCCAAGTGATAAAACTGATAATACTTATCAACTGAATCAGGAGAAAAACCCTGAAAAGGATTCGCAGAAGATTATTCATACACTATCCAAGTAATTATATTGACTCAACTTAGATGGGAAGCTAATTTTGAACTTCCCAACCAACCAATTTTATCAAATTTGTACATGTCTTGAAGACAGCAATATATAACAGGAATCAATGATACCCGGCGCCAAAATGTGCAACCACTCCTGCCAGGAAAGAGAGAGGAACAAAACAAACATGCATGAGATCAACTAACTCACAACCACATAACAACAAAACAGTGCTAGATCGCATTTGCAGGAGGTCATGCAAGTACCATATAGCTCAATAAAGGAATTAGGAAGCAAAAAGGTGACAATAGTCAAGATAATCCACAGGACGATCTTCCAACTCCACCATCCCGAATGCAATCCATCCCTATGTTGATGCATTTTCTTGGTACCAGCAGTGGAAAGAAACATTATCATGTAAAATACCTGGTCAAATGTTAAGGCTTAAGAATCAAGATTATAAGTGTAAGAAAGCTTTTCACTCATTCAGATATCCAAAAGTAGCAAATCGAAAAGTTCTAAGAGCTACAAAAGGATACAAAGCATCCCAAACTCACACGCAACACTCCTTCAGCACCAGTGCAATCTCTGCCACCATCACAACCCTCCATTCCTACAAATACCCAACAAAAATTCTAACTTCCATCGATCACAAACAGAAAGCGCGAAATTGAGAAGAACATTACTCTCGATTTGGGACAGTGGGCCGCGAGTGTAGTCACGAACAGCCCAGGCGAGCAGATTCGAAACCAGGAAGATGAAGCCGTAAGCATATCTGGCCATCCACGGATTGGACCCATTCCGAAACTGGCTGAACCACAAATCGACCTTCAACGCCACCACATTTCTCGTCTCACCGCCGGTGCCACTCTCCAACATTCTGATCAAAGACAATCTACTCTACTCCACATTCATCATATCAACGGTTGGTGCTGGTCGGAGAATCAAAACCAGCTTCTCTTCATTGATCTGAAAGCAAAGACAAGAGAGTCTGTATCACTCAACTCAACTCAACTCAACTCGGTTGTTTCTTTTCTTGTGCGTACCGTTACATAATTAATTACCAACCAACCAATATATTCTGAACAATTTTGGCCTGTAAGTAAGCCCATGTTGAGTTAGATTTTACCATATTTATATAATCACCGAAAGTGGGTACAGTGGGCTCCACTACTAACTTAACTTCACCTTGTGTTGTGTACGAACATGATTTGTAGCTTATTATCCATGTATTAATAAAAAGGGAGAGGTAAAAATGGACAGATTTTGGGCACTTTGTGAAACTCTATATATAGCTTTTGTTGTGCATTTGGAAAATACGGGAAAGCCCGTAATGGGCCCCATTTTATTACTGTTATTTGTTTTTTGCAGTAATTAAGTAAGCTACTAATCAGTATTTCACTAAAGGTGGTGGTTTTTGTTTGTTTCCTGAGAAAATGATATTTGGGTCAAAGGTTTCACACTCTTCTCTCGCATGCCAAAGTCAAACAAACATCAGTGAATAGTGCTCCATATTATTGCACATACACCTAACCCTAAGAAGTGAAGAAAATGGAAAAGTAAAAAGACCCAGAAAAATAACTTCAAGTATATGAAAGTCGAACGGAAAAGTTGTGGGAATCAAGCGATTATTCGAAGAAAATACGATATGTGATTTAAGAAAACAAGAGAAACCAGATACCTGCAAGTCCTATTGTTCAATATAAAAGAGAGAGTATATATATACATGAGAGAGAGAGAGAATAAACAGCCATTTAAGTACAAATATAAAAGAGGTTGCTTTCGGAGCTGTTTTTGCTCTGCTTTCGATATACAATCTCTCTCTTTTCCGCCGTACGCTTCTTTTTTCTTTCTGTGTTTACATATTTAATAATGGGTACTCTCTCTAACCAAATATGCCATTTCTATATTCTCAGCTGATTTAGTTGTATTTTGGAGAGTAATATATATTTACACATAGCTCATGAATGTGTAATTAAGGGATAATGTTTAGTTGATGAATATGTTGTAATCCCCACAAAACCATTATGGCTCCATTCCCTCTTTACTTGCCAATTCATCTACATCATGATTTTGAAAATATGTAACAAAAATTGTCTTGGGTTTCATCATGATAACATATGTGCGTTGTTTATTTTCATCATAATATTATTAACAAAAAGGAGGATACGCATGTAATCAAGGCATGGGTAGTGTGAGATATGATGAATTCATACTTGTAATAATGCTACTTGGGCACGATTGGTTGAGCTATCATTCTTATTGAAAACAAATGTTTAAAGTAATTGGGACATTTTGGTAATTAAAGACAACAAAACTCTCCCATACTAATCAAGAGACTCAAAGCCCTACTCTTCTTCTCCCATGTCTTCAAGATTTTCTTCCTCTTGTTCCTCTTCCTGCTGTTCTGGAATTTCTCCTTCTTCCTCCTCATCATCTTGTGGTGCAGGATCATATGGCATTGGAGGCGGTAACGGTGTCTTCATGGGACTAAACTTAGGGGTTATATCCCTCCGCCGCCCAGGTTTGCTCCTCTCCCACTCCTGCAACACATTCATCAAAATACAAAATAAATTCTCCTTAAAAAATGAAGATAAAAGTACACACAAACATCTAACTTGTCCCTAAAATCTATAAAAACCCGAATAAAAAAAGTTATGAAACTCAGTAACTGAAACGTCCTCTGCTTTAACCAACCAACCGTTATAAATGGACGGTATTAATTCCGTTATAATAACGATAATTAATAACGATCAAAATATAAACGTGTCTCTATTATACACTTCACCGAATCAAAGCGCGACACGTACACAAATTAAATTATATTTTAAAATTCGCAAAAAGGCGATTCCGAGAAAGAGGGAAGGAGAAGCAGCGAGAGAGAGCAGGTAGAGAGTGAAGGAGTCGTTGGTGATGGCGGAGGAGACCGTTTCTTCCCCTCTTTTCTCCTTAAACGACGTCGTCTTCTTCACCCCCTCAATCTCCATTCTCGACTATTAATTCTATTCTTCACCATTCCCAAACTCTAAGTTCCAGCTGGTGAGACGACGATGACTGAGCGGTTCTCTTTTCTCAATTACTTTCAATCTCCGATTCCGGTGCTTTTGGAATACTCTGGAATTCTCCTCTCGACGGGTTCGAATGCGAGGTCTGGTTACCTCCGGCGAAGCTACCGGTCTGCGCAGGAGCCGGAGGAGGCGGTGTTGGTCAATGCCTCTCCTTCTCCTTTTACTGGAAGTGCCGCCGCTGGAGAGGGAGGCGGAGGCGAGGTCTCTATTCGGATCATCTCCGGTGACGATGAGCAATCTGGTGGCGAATCTGATGCGATTCCTTTAGTGGTCTTCTCTCCGCCTAATTCAGGGATTGGGATTGATTTAGAAGCTGGGAATGATTTGGAAGCTTCTGAAGTAGCTTCGTCGTCTTCCTTTCACCACCAGCACCAGAGACACGATCTTCAGCAGCTTGCGAAATGGCTTGAGCATATTATTCCATTTTCATTCCTCTTGTTTCTGGTCTTCATTCGCCAGCATTTACAAGGTATTTTTTTCTTACCTTTTTCTCTATATATCTTCAAATCCTTATTGCTTTACTTTTCCAGTAATTGCTTAGAGCTACTGCAACATTATGCAGAAATGTGATTGTAGGTGTTATTGTTTGATGATCTTGGCTCAACACACTGCATTGAGTTTTTTTTGTAATATCAATTCACAAGAGGAATTTCATTAATTGTAATTCTAATCGATTCCTCTATTGGGGCTTTAGTTACTGTCAATGAGAATTATTTTTGGTATATTTGCAGGTTTTTTTCTCATGATTTGGATTGTAGCTGTGATGTTCAAGTGTGACAATTTTCTCCAGAAACAGACAGCTTTAAAGGTGAGTTGCTTTGTTTTCTGTTGTATGAATGTCTCCATTCCCAAACCTTTCCAGAAGGGAAGAAGAGAACTTGTTAAGCTGAATGTTTATGGGTTGCTGCAGGGAGACAGGAAAGTTTCCGTTCTGGTTATCATTTCTGTTATTTCGATTCTGCAAGTGGTTGGAGTTTACTGTTGGCATCAAAATGACGATCTATTATATCCATTGGTTATGCTTCCACCAAAAGAAGTGCCACCATTTTGGCATGCTTTGTTCGTCGTCATGGTAAATGGTATGAATTTCACTAACCATTACTTGTATTAGTGTCTCCTTTACTATAACTGTTCTAGTCTGTTTTGAATGCCTGTTGGAGATTGGATAGGCTCTCTTTTTCGTTGCTGCTAAACAGACCCTTTTTGTTAAGCCATGGTCCATCTAGCATGTCCCAATTGTAATATGTTTATGTTTTGAAGCACCTTCTCGCGGTTCATATATATTTTGGAAATGGAAGTCTCAGCATTCAGCGCAATTTGACATGTCGAACCTCCCCCATTCTGTTCCTATCCTGATTCGGGACCCTGTTTTTGTTGATTCAGCGTTAATGAATATTATTACATATCCATATCCTTTCCTTCTATGTTCAATCCGCCTTTTGCATTGCCTGTAAACTACCATCTACATAATATCAAACATGTTAGTTTTTTTGTTCAAATGTGTTTGATGATCTTAATCTGTTTTGTTCAGATACAATGGTGCGGCAAGTGGCAATGATTTTCAAGAGCCTATTGCTGATGCATTACAAGAATGGAAGAGGGCATAATTCTCGTCGGCAGGTAAGGCAATGAATGGCGCGCACTGCAGTATTGGTATACACAATTTGACAGACTTTCTGACAATTGATATCTGATTCTGAAGGGCCAGATGCTAACTCTTGTTGAGTATGCAATACTGTTATACCGCGTCTTACTGCCAACACCTATTTGGTACCGCTTTTTTGTTGGAAACGTACACGGGATCTTGTTTTCTTCACTGATTACCGGGTTGTACTTAACCTTCAAACTGACATTCGTAGTTGAGAAGGTATGGTTTAGTCCCTGTACCTATTTTTGCTGTTTCTGAGTTGTGAATTTAAATTTACTCCAGAAAATGACAACTTGCTATGTAGAATTTATACGGGTTTATAGTTTGCTTTCTTCTGAAGTTCTTAATTTCTCTTTAGGTTCAAACTTTCTACGCTGCCTTAAAAGCATTGTCTCAAAAGGACAGCCATTATGGGTCTCATGCAACATCTGAACAGGTATTCTCATACAACATCTCTTTCGAAAATATGCTCTAATTGGTAGGGGAAGAGAAACATTACTCTCTTTAGCTCACACATGATTTTAGGCCATATTGCTATCTAATGACATCTTTCAACTACAAATGTTTTGCACTGAAAGAAACACTTTAGGCTATATGGAACCACATGCCCTCTGTAATTAATCTTGATTTCCCCAACCTTCCCTTAATATATGGTAGTTATATCAGCTAAATATCATTCAGTTTTGTCAAACTTATCTGAAATGCAGCTGACTACTGTCCCTTTTGGACCATTCAAGAACTTCTTCATGTAAAATCTTGTGATTTTAAAAGGCAAAATTGGAAAGTGACACGTGTTTCCTTAACATCTCGAGACGTAAGTCTCGAGATGCAATAAGGCACAAGGCTCAATAATAACATCAT
>JAYMSX010092726.1:0-10342 GCA_036897705.1 Geranium maderense
AATCCCACGTGTCATGGAAAGAGCCGGTCATTGAAATATTCCAATTTGTGGTTATTTCTCCAGAACCGAGCCGTTATGTGAGCCGGTTCAGGTTGGCGCTTTCTCTCTCTTTTCTGCTAACTGTCTTCTCCGTTCCATTTTCAAAATACAGAGGCCAAAACGCCACTGCACGCGATCAACCGACGATTCACCAACGATCCCACTCACCGAGCCGATTCCATGGAGAACCTCATCTCCTTGATCAACAAGCTACAGAGGGCATGCACGTCCCTCGGCGATCACGGCGATGAAAGCGCCTTGCCCACACTCTGGGACTCTTTGCCCGCCATTGCCGTCGTCGGTGGCCAGGTCCTCTCCATCTCCTCTGCTTAATAGATTTCGGCATTTCTTAATCTTTTGATAGTTTTGCGTCGTATGTCAGGGTTAGGTTTTGTCAATTCTGGTATTACATTTTGTTAATTGGAATTGGAACTAAAATCATATTATGATTTATGTATTGTCAAGTGGTATGCTCTTCTTACATTTTGATTAGTTGTGTATTGATTGTACACTATTCAGGTTTAAATTTCAATCTGATTGATAAATAACTGTGTCCTTTGCGCTTTGGCCATTCAATTTGGGTAATGAAAGTTGAGTGACTAGTTTGGTGATATACATTCTGAACTAGTGCATTACTTCATCAATTGGTGTAGTTGGGTTCTTCATTCCTCCATATATGTTTGCTTCATACTTTTCTCTTACAGATCATGAAGGTTTAAAAAGAGTGTTAGCTCCTGCTTAGCTCACTCTATTTTTGTACAACTTTGCTTGAGGGTGTTATACTCTATCAATGGTATTATATATGTCCACTTTTTTTATTGAATTCCTTAATCACCTAAACTCTGATAATGTTTTGTAGAGCTCGGGTAAGTCTTCAGTGCTGGAGAGCATTGTAGGTAAAGACTTTTTACCTCGTGGATCAGGTAACACATGCTTTTGATTTTTTTATTTCTCACCCACACGTTGTAATTTGTTTGCCAATGTTTCTTTTACTTGACTTTTGGATATGATGCAAAAATTTGCATGCAGGTATCGTTACTCGACGTCCTCTTGTTTTGCAGCTTCACAAGATTGATGAAGGGCGAGAATATGCAGAGTTTATGCATCTCCCAAGGAAGAAATTCACAGATTTTGGTATATTACATGTTTGTCATTGTTAGTGCATGCACTCTTATTAGTCATTTAGTACGCTAACCTTTGGATTGTAAATTTTTTTGGTATTAATATTTTGTTTGGTCTTGCAAAGGTGAGTGTTTCATTGTCTTCTCGCATCTCATGCTTATGGTAAAAAAAAAACCAATCCAAGTGCATATGTTGAGAGGATAGGAATCAATTGGTATATTAGTCAGTCAGAAACTCCATACGTTTTTAGTTTGGAACATATACTATTTCCCTCACCTTACTTCATGCTTGTTGGGAGGCAACACAAATGGACACATGCCCAAAACCAATTCAAGTAGGATACCATATCAAGTTAATTCAATCAAGAAGGCTCAGTTCAGGTGTGGATAGCCCAAAATGGTTTCGTGCTCCAAACTTTTATCGTGAGATACATCAATACTATCTCATTACTGACGCGTGGGCAGGACATACTTCATAATTAGTATTAATTTCATTATAACAAATTCATGTATAAGTCCACATTATGGTTTTTTCATCTTAAATGTTAATTCTTTACTTTTTTAACTAGGTGTTGTGCGGCAAGAGATTAGTGATGAAACTGATCGCGAGACAGGACGCAGCAAACAGATCTCTAGTATTCCAATTCATCTCAATATATATTCCCCTAATGGTGAGATAGTGATGTTGCTTATGTGAAAAGAATCCTCCATGAGATCTTGTTGGTTAACAAATAGTGATTTTTTATTTATTTCAAATGAACATGCAATTTGTTTTGTTTGCTGAATAATCTGATTCAACAAAGGAACTTGAAGTGTTGAGAGCCAATCCATCATATTTGCCAGGCTTTTCACTAATTATACAAAAGGACAGAATAATGATTATATAATAGGAAAAATGGTACATACTGTAAACTATAATGTATCACTTCTTACTTCTAGGTTAAAACAAAGTTACAGAGTGATGCTTTCTGAATATCACTTCTAGTAGTAATTGGATGTACTTTCTCTTCTGATGGGAGTTGAAACTGGGTATGGGTGTTTATGAGTCATGGTCTCTTCTTTTTCATCTTTCAAACTTTCTTTTGAATGCAGAGCTTGCTGTTACACACCATAGTTGAGATTTTCTTCTTGCCGATAATTGATTATTCTTTTACTTTGACAGTGGTGAACTTAACTCTGGTCGATCTTCCTGGGCTTACAAAAGTAGCTGTTGGTGAGTTCTATTTCTCCTACTTTTTCATATTGTTTATGATTATATTAGTTTCCTACATCCATCTAATTTACCTACATGGGTGATTGTAGAGGGTCAATCTGAACACATTGTGCAAGATATAGAAAATATGGTTCGGTCGTACATTGACAAGGTAATTGGTTGAGATATTCTCTTTAGGGAATCTATCTTAATGGATTTCTTATGTTTGCGTGAAAGGTAAATTAAGTTTAAATGTCATGATATAATCTAAGTAGTTTTATTTTAATAATTTTATGTTTTGCTGTGAAAAAGAGAATTTTCCACTGACAGTAGTTTTTACTTTATTACAGCCTAACTGTGTCATTCTGGCAATTTCTCCGGCCAACCAAGATCTAGCTACATCCGATGCAATTAAGATCTCTCGTGAAGTAGACCCTAAAGGTATAATTTGAAGCAATTCTTCCAGGCAGGAATGAATCATATACAGAAGATATATTTTCTAGGGCGGTCATTTTATACATAAAGACAGCGAGTCTTGATTTGAGAACGCCATGCTTTTGATGGATCCCTCTATATAAATGATGGGATAGAAGAAGTACTATTTTCTTTGGGAAGTTTGATTTGAACTTAATCAACTTTACATATGGGACTCGAGTGGGAAATTTTGTCAAAAGCCTTACAAAAAGATTACTGATCAATGTGTGACGACCTGTACAGATCATTGGCATTGTTAATCAGTTCACTGTACAGTTGGATTTTAGCTAATTGATGGGATTTTATATAGAATCTTAATGAGAATCTAATTTGCATTCAGCTGGAAGTCAGGGAGAGCATGCATTATTTCTGTTCTTTTAAACCTGATTTTAGTATATCAGACTTCTACGGTAAAAATTAATTAGAAATATCGTTCTTTAATTTTCAGGGGAAAGGACATTTGGAGTGTTGACAAAGATTGATCTTATGGACAAGGGTACTGACGCAGTTGATGTAAGCTTATACTATTAGATAGTTTTTGACAAACCTGGTTCAGTAAGATTACATAATTATGTTTTGGAAGTAAATTTTGTTTTAGATTTCCAGAAGTTTGACTTTCATTGATATAGTTATGGTTTGTTTCCTTATGTTAGAGATATAACATAAATCATCCTGCATTGCATCAGCTTAGGCTTCTCGACAGATTGGTTCTTCAACATTGTATTTAGAGCAAGTAATATGTGCTCGACTCTCCATGTTGCATGGTTTATAAATCATCCACATGTGAGGAAGGCAAGAAACCCACAGGGTACATTTTGAGTGAGAGGATTAGGAATTCAGTTATATAAAGGAGTGATGATATACCCTATCATCCTAAGTTTTTGAGATTTGGAGTAATTTGTTGGTCATCAGTTGTCGTGCTTGCATCTTTGTTTGTAAAAGCCTAGGGCTAATACTTCTCAAACTGTTTACTTGAGTGAAACTTCCGGTTACATCTTTTAGTTAAAAATTATATGTACTGTGGAGACTTTCCAATCAGGTTTGAAACTGTTAGAATAGGTAAGGTAATTAGGATTTGGTTAGGAATCCTATTCTAGCATTAATTGTAGGTTTCCTAATTATGTTATGTACACTCTTATATAAAGGAGTTGGTTCTTATGTGTTAACAATAAAGTCTTCTATCAATAAAGTCTCCTACTTTACAGAAAGAAATGATTATGCAGTTGCCATTAAGTAAACTCGCTTACATAGTACTGTATTAGATATGTTGTTAAGCTAGGAATAGAAAGTTAACACTGGCTTGAATAACAAGAAAATTAAAACAATGATAAAGCAATTTAAACACAGATAAAATTTCCGCTCTTATTGAATGTGCCTATATGTTCAAAAGAAAAGGTGAATACTGAATCCACTAAGCTGACATAACCTTGAGAACATCAAGTCATTGTGAATTACGAAGATAGTACAGTTTACCCAAAATCAAGGAAACATGATAACAAGGAATTACAGGGGAGGAACTATTTGCCAAGGAATCCACTTGATTAGTAAATCCCCACAATGTGACCTAAATGTAAATTGTGTTGCAACAGAATCACTCCATTCATAAACAGAAAACTTCTTGGGATAAGAAATGAGAAGCAGATTGAAACATGCTTATATATACATATAAGTTATAAGAAACTACATTATCGCAGCGACTGAATCCAAACAAAGCTCATTGAGATTTTGGCCGAATTTGTCGCCATTCCATCCAATCTTCTGTATTTTCCTCTGTTAACCCAAAGCAATCACATCTTTTCTTTCTCGGTTAACTTGTGACTACCCATATCCCTTTCGTTTCTCTTAATTGTATTCTCTCATCTTCTCTTCAATTGAAGCTAGCCCAACTTTTCCTCTAGGCTGTAGTAATATCATTCATAATCTTACCCTGCTATTGTTACCACCATGCCTATGTATTCTCATATCCTCTAACTCATGTCTTGTATATTCGTATTATTTTTGAAGCCCGGCATTCTAATCTTAAAGCTAACTATATAGCTTTCCTTCCAATTATAGAGATTATCTCATCACATAGATGATAGAACCCATGAACCTCTCCTTCGATACAAGCACAGTGCACTAATCCTATTTATAACACCCTCTCGATCTCTCCGTGTTTTTGAACTATCAATCCAAGGTAACTAAAATGCTTACTTTTAGCAATATCCTTTTCATCTAGCATAACTGAACCACTCCTCATACTTCAACTTCTGATAAAGTTACACTCCATATACTAAATTTTGGTTCTGCTTATATTAAATCTCTTAGTATTGAAGACTTCACTCCATCTAATTTAATTGCGTATAAAAAAAAATATATCTAATTTAGTGATAATTACTATTCTACTCTCATCAACTAAAACAATATCATCTGCAAACAACATCCAAGTAAGTTCATCAATGACTAAAATATACATGTGTACTGTTGGCGGGAATTATTATTTAAACCTGTCCAAATGACATTGTTGGCTACATCTAATTTAAAACTTCTCCAGATGAGAGGGAAAGAAACTTGCCTTAAAAAAGGAAGTAAAAAACAGTGCCAAGTTCTGAATAAATGCCTGCAGAAGACAAGAGAATAGCAATCATCCTACACACATCAACATATTAAACTTTCAACTTATCTGGAACATTTATTCACAGGATAACTTACTTGTTCATCAGTAGATCCATTTGCATAAGCATCGGGGAGATTTGTAGCAGGAGGGAGAACAGTCTAATGTGCAGAAAGTATCACCAGAATACAGCCCCAAAGGTATAAAAAAAACAAATATTACATACATGGGAATACAGCACTAGAATACTAAAAAAATTCTTCAAATGCCCAATATAAAATGTACACTGTTAATGCAGATGGAAATCTTAAGAATAAATAATGACATGTCTAACCTGTAACTGCACCATGAATATGCTATACATCTTAACATATTGCACATCATAGAACTCCCCGAAACTAAGGGCGGCAACCTGGAAACATCAGAGTAAAGCATATAAGAATCTAGTGACACTATAACTAGTACTATCAAGGTCTAGTGTACCTCTGTTAAACACTGCAGGGTGAGATTTCGATATGCTGGAACTGGAAAGAACTTCAGAAGTGTTTCCAGCTATAAGACAAAAAATAGGTATGAAAAACAACATGGAGAAATATGAAAGAAGTAGAAGATGTTCACAATCTCTGCCAGGAATAAAACGGATCCGGATGAAGAATAGTGTACCAACCAATGGCGATTCAAAAATATATCCCAAGGGGATCCATGAAAGGAAAGCATGCAGTGTAGCTAGTGTTGCCCGTATAAGCTCAGCCCTTTGAGATGCTGATAGTACATACGAGCATAGCTCATGTATAAGCTGAAATTCACTGTGAACAACCATATAATGCTTAGTAAGAAATAACAGACAGACACACGTAGCACAGTATATATGCTTGTCACTAGTAAATGAAAAGCAGTGGGAATTCAAGGTGGCAATAAGACAATAAAGATCGAGAATAATGGCAGAAAGGAATCTAAAAAGAGTTCTAGATCAAAGAAAATTAAACAATACACACTGAATCAAGACCAACATTAAACAGTGTTAAGTCAGAAATATGGGGCCCAAATTGCACTTGACAAATTTGCAAAGTTAAAAGTTTTCATGTTCAATCAAAAGAAGAAAAAAAACAGGAGAAATCTTGATTGTAAAAACCACAAAAGGCACCTTATGCAAAGTTGGCTAAACTCCACTATTTTGCTTTAAAGCTTTAATTTTAATAGTATAAGAGCAACAGAAGTGAGAGCCAAAAATTAGCACACCAACATTAAATAGTGTCAAGTCAGAAATATGGGACCAGCATTGCACCTGACAAGTTTGCGAAGTTAGAAGTTTTCATTTTCAAGCAAAAGACAAAAAAAAACAGGGGGAATCTTTGATTGTAAAAATCATCACATTATTCAGAGTCAGCCAAACTCCAATATTGTGTTTTAAAGCTTTGAGGTTAATAATATAAGAGAAACAGAAGTGAGACAAATTAGCACACTCATAAACTAGATTTCATAAAAACTAAGTGACACATGTTCTTGGCAGTTGGCACTAACATACTTAAACAAGTATAACCTTTCGCACTGAATCTGTTGTTGCTAACTATTAGAATCTTATAGTCTTCAAGATTGTTTAAACCTGCTAATAGCCAAGACACAATATTCACAAAGCATTTGATTACAATCATAAATTACCTATTCAACGATTGTTTAAGCTCCTTTATTTTTTGCTGAGTCATCTCCCCTCTTGAAAAATCAAAAACCTCTTCACTAAGTAGCTGAAAGAAAGGGTAAAAATTAGTATGAATGAACACTACAAGGACCTAAAAAATTGATTAGAAGAGATATGGTGACAGACATACTTTTAATATGGCCATGCAGTTCTCACAAATTGTTTCGCTAGTTTTTGCAGCGGCAACAAGGTCGGGAATAAAACTTTGCCATCTGGCTGGCCACTCATGTTTCAAAATCTGTTTATATGAATATAAATATATTATTACAAGCCAATATAAGTTCATGTTGTATCAAGAACCAGCCTTTCATAGCATACTACTCTTTGAGGGGACAAAACTATGTATACCTGGACTAATATAATATTGAGCTTGTTGACATAAAGTCTTTCCATCCTAAAAGAAGCCTCATTACTTGAAAGCTAGAATGAGATATACAACATAACATAGTTTATCAGTAAGCAAATAGATCCACTGATGATGACGATGATAATAAAAATGAGAACAGAAATAAATTCCCTTCCAAAGATACTGTTATAATGATCTTTACATGTACAATGACTTCAGAAATGTAATTTTTCATCCCATCTCGCTGTTCAACAGGCAATGCATGCCATCTATACTTGATGACTCCTTCTAGGACCTATATGTACATGCCAGTGACAAAATTAGCACCTTCTCAGTGATAATAAAAGAGAGTTGAATAAAGGCAATCTTCACACAAAAGTGAGCATCTAAACTAAGTTGTTTCCCATAACACGAGTTCCAGCCACTTATACACACAATACTTTTATAACCATCTGCATGTATTTATATTTAGATTGGCAGCCTATGTGACAGACACAATAAAATCAACTAAGACCATTATGCATATGCAAAAGATAAGTGAAAAGGGTTGCACCTTTATGTCATACTTCAGCCCAACAAATTACCTAGTAAAAGGACGTGTAAATAAGTTACACCGTCGCCTTCAAATAAGCTAATCCTAAACAATGTATGGTTACTAATGACAGTCTGGACATGTAAGTTTTATTAGTAGCACGTAATACAATCTTGGAGGAATATGCTAACCCTCAATAAATGATCTACCAAAGATAGGGGAACAATTCAAAAGCAATGACAATTTAAAGGCAAGTAATAGTCTCATTAATAGTGCAAAATAACTTCTTGGAAGAACCCGATATCCTTAATTAAGTGATCAACCAAAGATAGAGAACATTTCACAATATTAACCACGGAAATGCAAGAAGAAAACTAATAAAACCATCAGCAGAAAGATTTGAGCTCTGAAAGCATGTCACAAGCATAAAGTACAATGAAGCGTAAGAAAGAAGATGTTCAATCTCCACCTAATTTATATGTGAGAAGCCATCAATGTAAGAATATGTAACAGATATATTTTAATTTTATAAGAAAATGTGTTTTTCAGCTTTTGCAGCCAACAAAAGGTAAGAGTTGAAATGGAAATATTTTCTCCGATACTAAATTCAAAGCTTATAGGAAGTCTTCTAAGTTTTAGTTTAAATGGTGCCTGCAAATGTTTTTCAGATAACAAAAGTGATACTTCTTTCTTTCACTTCAATCTATTTTGTGAACATTGTCACATAGGATAATAGATATGAAATAGTATGTTAAGACCTCAAATATTTGTTTTCTAGAACAAAAAGGTCGTGGAACAAGGGGAGTGAGATATTTTCAATCTTTGTTACTACTTATGATTGAGTGCTGACTTTGTTTTAATAAATGCAAGACATTTAATTCACACAAACATGGTGGCACCGCCACTCCTAGTAAAATGAGAGGGAAAACATTTACAAATTCAGATAACTTTAAATAATGTGGAGGCTGGTTCAGTCCGTAAGGCCTATGAACCTGGCATGTACATTCAAATCTATTTGAACTATGTGGCGAGGATCAATAGATTTGTTGAGACGTCACGGAGAACTGCATATCCCAAATAGGTAAAGGATGGTGATTTAATTGTTGCTTGATCAAAAAAGACATTAGTGCAACTTTCAGCAAGGCTATATGGTCCAACAATCATGTGTGTCGTTAAGATCTTTACATGTGCTACAATAATTGCATAATGAACAAAAAATTTACATATCTAACACTAAGGCTTCATCTGTTTCAGGAATAACTACCCTAAAAATGTTGATCAACAAGATATATTTTCTAGTAAAAACTAGACTACTTTATAGTAACTTGTTTTCTGCTGATGGAAAATGTTGTCTAATAGAAACCATACAGTAGAGACTGACCACTTTCAGAATTATGTGGCAGACATTTTCAATTTAAATGATGTTTCATCTAAGAAAAGAGGAGGTCATCAAATTGATACAAAGAATCGTCAAATTGATTGCATATCCCCATAGCTAACCTGTAAGGCAAAAAACTTAGTGTTTAAGTTTTTTGTACTTCTCAAAATGTGCACAACTTGGAGCCACATGTCTGGATTGTTTTGCAATTCCCGCAAAATCTGGTCTGCAGCTGCCCTCTGTCACAAACATTCAGTGAAATGTCACCTAAATATGTATAGAAATAAGTGCAAGAAAGGAGCTGACATTGACAAAAACAAATAAACTTCAGAAAAGCAGAGCCAAACTTTTAGGCAATGCAGTACATAGAAAGATATATGCATACAATAATCTAGCTTCTTCCAATGAGCATCAGTTCCACAGAAACTTCTACTAGACAAGAAAGAACTATAATGGTCTTTCAAAAATTTCGAGCTGATTTGTAGCCAGAATCAAACTGAATGATGGAAGTGAATAGGGGACTATATTCAAGTAAAATGTACGTGAATAGCAGCTTTTATGAAATACATTAAAAATTAATTTCTCATTTTCCAATCAAGTGAGGAACAAACTTCATCTAAATGAAGCTCTTGAAATTCAAATTTTCAATTGTTCTTAAACCAAACAAGCACAGTTGTGGTGCCGGAGCCCCATTTCACCAAGATTGCACGTAAGAAGCTATGACTCGAATGCTCAGATAAACCCTAAGATCACAATAGGACAGACAAGAAGAAGCAGATACAGAAAATGGGGGGTGACGCGCACCTCTTCCTTAGATCCGGTGCCATAAAAGGCAGCGACAGTGGCATCGAGCAAGTCGACATCAATAGGGCTGCTGAAATCCTTGAGCTTCTCAGCGGCCATGGATTCGTGCTGGCGATAAACCCTAGAAGACAACGACGAAGCGAGTGTTCAAGAGAGTGCGAGTAGTA
>JAYMSX010092901.1:0-10721 GCA_036897705.1 Geranium maderense
GTTTTAGATTCATACCAAAAAAAGAAATAGACTTGATGTTACCAAGTTGAACAATTTAGTATATGTTCAATTCAATGCTAAGATTTTGAACAAGAATAAGAAAATACTAGAAATAAATGGATGCTCTTATTTCTAAGGATGCCAGTAATGCATAAGCTTTGGTTGTTGAGGATGAAGATGGCGTCGGGGTAAGCAGGTTGGCGGATATTGACGTTAGTCAAGGCGACGGGCGAAGGTGGAGACGTTGTCGTAGTCGTTGGCGAGCTCCATGACGTGGGCTTCATAATCGGAGGTAGTATGGAGAGAGGGAGAGAGGGAGCCGAAAAAGTCAAATTAGAGCCTAATCGTGATGAACAATTAACTTAGCTAAACAAAATTTCAAACAAACAATTGAATACTATAAGACACTAAGCAAGTGTGTTTTTTTATTAAATAAATTATCGGTCATCTTGAGTTATCAATGAATCACGCAGCCGAATGGTAGAGATGTGGACTGATAATTGACATGATCATTTTACATTGTTGTCTGCACCATCGATAGCCATTGATGATGCAAATTTTTTTGTCAGACTACTCTGCGGGTGTGGGATGTCCTATTCTGTGAGGGGGCAAAAGTTTTGTTCAATGTGGCTTTGGCCATCTTTAAGGTATCCTCCCTTTTAATAATTTTGAATGAAACATTAGAAATTACGAAGGAAGAATGTTGTGAACTTTTAGATTTGCAATTGCAGATGAGGGAAGAGGAGTTGCTTCATACCCATCAGGTGGGTGATGTGATCAACATCATACAGAGAACAACTCATCACCTCTTTGATCCCGATGAATTATTGACGGTAAGAGAGTTCTCTACTCGATAAAGATGTATTAACAAAGCATCACTCAACTTGAATTAATAGTAGTCAATTCACTTGATGTGAATTTAGGTTACTAAATACACGAAATGAATTAATAGTAGTCAATTCACTAGTTGTCTAGGAACGGAAATACTTGACTTGCAGGATGGAGGAGTTCTGAACAGTTATCATTTATCTCCACAAATTACACGAGAAATCGATAGTAAATTTTCTTATCAATTTTGAACATGTAGGTGGCATTTGAGAAGATAGGTTCCATGACAACCAACACAATATCAAAGGAAAGGAAAAAACAGGAACCGGCAGTCATGGCAGAGCTTGATCAGAGACTGCGACGGTTAAGCTCCCTCAGAACAGACAATGAAAGCAACATTTGATACTCCGCGATAAAACATGTAAGAGAATCGCTACAAAGTATATCGATATTGTGCCCTTTATTTCCCCAACATCCCTAGTAAGGGAAGTGTCAAGTAAAGAGAGCTCCCACTTTTCCTTTTTCAGGAAGTATGATGGTTAAATGTAAATTATTACTATTACGTCCGGTACAGTTAATATAACAATGCAAGCTTGAATTGGATGCTGCTGGACTACCCATTTGTCTTCACATTTTACTTTAAAAGTTGACCTTCAATTGTTTCATGAACCATAGCAACAAAAAACTCATGATATGGACTATAAATTCTATAGATAGCTCAAGATCTTTATAGGCTACTAATTGCATCTATCTGGACAGCAGTTAGTGCTTAGCTAAATGGATAAATGTTTGCAAAACTAAGTAACTAACAGATCCAGCCACTAGCATTTGGGTGATTTAGAGGGTATCCTGTTTTGGCTGCGGGAGAGAGGGGTGTAGGGTGAAGGGAAGGGAAGGAAAGCTTTCTGGCGGCGGTGGAGGTGGTGGTGAAGGATAGCTTTCTGGTGGTGGAGGCGGCGGAGAGGGAGAGGGAGAGGGAGAGGGAGGTGTAGGTGAAGGAAAGTTGATGAAACCGCCATAAGTCTCAAAATAGGTTTGATTTTCAATTACTGGTGGCTGAGGGGGAGGAAGAGGGTAAGGTGGCGGTGGAGGAAGAGGAATGTTGGGTTAGTGACTGTAACTCTGATAATAGGCATAGCTTAGATCAAGTTCAAGAGGTGGCGGAGAGAAGCCAAACTTGTGATTCTCATATAAGGAAGTTTCGGTTGTGGTACCTTTTTCCTTCAGTCTGTTTACTATGCTTGTGGGAAACCTATTTCGGGTTCCTCCACGTTCAGCGTGGAATTCTGGAATGCCAGAGATGCTGCGACATGCCTGATCCCGATTCTCCGCCAGCCAATTCTTGATATGCATAGCTTGTTCATTGGATATGTGACTCCGCTCTTGAGCTATTTCCAAGTGTTCAGCAGTCCAATCAGGGCGGCTCCAGAGGTAGAGCGGAGGTGGCTTCAAGTTCCAGTCTTCTAATTGCTTGTCATTCACGTCAACAGAGCCCGGTAGGTAAAATGACTGAAAATAAGAGAACAAGTGAGTTACTTCTGAGGTTCACCGTCTTAATCAAGCACAATTCTTGCACGGTTACCTTTCCCGAGAGTAGTCTATCATCCTCCCAAATTAGATCATATCCGGACGCTTTCCTGTCCAGCCTGGAAGATAAAACATGTCTCAGTGTGTGTGAGAATGACATAACTAGAGAGGGAGAGAGAGAGGCATGCGTACCTATGGGTTTCCTTTGGAACAATGAGAATAAGGAGCTTAGGTTTAAATTCAAGTGCCTTGTCGATGAATTTGTTTGCAAGAGATGCTTTGACCCCAAAAGGTGGATTCAACCCCATGATCTACTCATAAAGAAACAATAACAAATATACAAAAAAGTGAACTTCATAAAATCAAATTATCCAAACATCTTGCTAATTCAATTGAGCTTTCCGCTAATTACCAGTCTAGAACCATTAGGTAACTCTTCATCCTTAACATCCATCCAATCTCTTCTCTCGAAACTAAAATCATTCTGCAATAACAGAGGTGTGTTTAGCAGATAGAAATATATAGAAGCAACTCTTGAAATGTTTATGATAAGTTGATAAGAAAGAAAACGGCATTTCACATACAGGACTCCTGGATACTTTATATGCATTTTGATTTGTGGAAAAACAATTACAAGCTAATGATAGCAAACAGTCATGGCGCAAAATGTTATGTAGTCCAGAGACCTTAAGGTTTAGGTCCAAATTCCCTTTTTTGTGTTGAAGAAATGGCAGATAACAATCATCTGCTGAGAAAGTAATACTGATTTACTGATCTATAGCCACCTAGGTGTCAGCTGCTGGAAACCAACTAAAGGCAATGTATCGATATGTCTACTAATATTGAAACAGAATGCGTCTACCTTGGCTTGAATAAGGTCATAATTTTTAAACAGGCATTGCTTTCCCATTTTTTCAAGTTTCTCCTTCATCAGGCAACTGAAATCATTAGAACCACAGCAGAAGTCGACTATCTGTCAAGGGAAATAATGTTTAAGTATGAGGATGCCGATGAAAGAATAACAAAAACAATGTCATATTGACCCAAAAGAAATACAGACCAATTATGACAGTAGTAGCCTAACAACCATAGCTGAGTTACATCATACCAGGATAAATAATTCTGTGTTTTGAGCTTCCAACAATGATGTGATAGAATGTATGAAAATAAATGTGGTTCATTTACTAAAAATAGTCCATAGTCCTACCTTTTCTCTTTGGACCGTGTTAATGAGACCAAAATGACATAGCAAGAATGGGAGGCAATAAACACTCACATTTTTGGAGTTTTGACTTGTAAGCTTTTATATACGTCTCAAGAAAGGACAAAGGGGATAACATGTAGAATGTTATATTTCTTATATATTTTGTATACACCTTACACACATATATAATAGGAGAAACCCTAATTACCCATTTTCCTATTTATCATATTCCTATTCTTACACACATTATATCTTTTTTCTTCAGTAGATGACATGCTAGTATTTAAAACATTTCCCAACAATGATGAACATCTAAAATAGTATCTAAAATCAAACTGGAGAAGAAAGGGATAGAACATCTTACCATATCATCATCTTTTACGTACCAGTAGAGCCTATCAACAATCTGCATAATAAAACTCCAGAAACATCATTGTCTTGCTAAGAATAACTATCCTGGTTCTAGTTGAGAATGTGCATAGAAAAACTATAACAAAATCATGCATGAAATCAACTATCTATAATAAGAAAGAATAGCATTCTTCGCAACCAATCAACCCTGGAGTTAGTGAGATTCTCCCAAGGAACATTTAGATATTTAACTTTATTTTATAGCTTCCAAGAAACTCTCATATTCGTTCTCTTTGTTAATGAGAAAGTAGGACTCATTGTTAAGATTATACATGCGAGTCTTGGTCTAAAATCGAGTAGTTATGAGGTTACAGAAAATAAATGTTGATATTCATCCTGGACCTATGACCTACCAGGCTAATCTTTTGGGCTAAAGTGTTGTCCAATGTATATATATCATGTACTTCACTTATTGATTCCCTTAGAAGGCACTTTCTCCCTAACAAGTGATGGTAGGGCCTTATTGTACAAATCTCATGGGGTTAGATTGATCTTGGAACCATGTGTGGATCGGGATAGGTTGGTCAACGAATGAACGTGCAATTTGATTTGGGATTATTGAGGAACGAATGAGTGTGCAATGTGATTTAGACTTGTGCGACTAGTTTTAAAGTGGGCATAAAGATTATTAATACTACATGTGTGATTCTTGATCACACATAGCTTAAGTATGGAGGTAAGGAAGTACTAATATATATGTTGAATCCATGACCTATCAAGCTAAAACTGTTGGGTACAGTATGATATGTATATGTATGTATATCATGATTTCACGTGTTGCTCCTCCTATTCTCCCCAACACTCAATACGATTTTAAATATGAAAATTTATAATTTAGTACAACACCTTTATTTTTTGTTACAGAACTTGGTAGCATCACCAGGGAAATTTAAGGTAGGTGTTACCATAAAAAAATATTTGATAAGGGACTTAGTTTGTGTGTTCTACACACAAATCTCGTAACCTATTTGTTCATCTTACCATGTCTAAGAGGTTTTTACTCGCTTGAAGTATTAGAATACTTAATTGATATTATAATAATAGAATATTATGTGTCCAAAAGTAATTAGAGAGTACTTATCAATTGAGGACACATGATAATGGCAAGAAATGGTAGTTTCATTTGCGGCATTGCCGTATAGCTATATGTATGTTGAATAAAAGCTATACATGTTGAATAAAGATTACCAACTAAACAAACTCCTAGAGATCAGCATAGGCACTGGCATACAAGAATGTAAAACAGTCATCAGTCATCATACATACCTCCTTTAACTTGTCCAATTTTGTGAAATGACGACCAAAAGAAGTATACCGCTTGCCGAAGAGAAAAGGCGAAAGATAAACTTTTAACTTTGTCTGCAGAGATGGTAAGCAAGCAGTCAGCATGCTAATAGTCATGTTACTTATTCTTCACAATAGTTACTAGCCAACTCCAATGAATAGGACAAAAATAGTTCAGCAAGGGTATGAAACCAGAAACTATCCAGTGAAACAGCCTCGACAGTACTTCAAACTTGTACTGCCATAGGTAATGCTAAGTATTTGTTCAACTGGCTCATTAAACAATAATAAAAAGAAAACCAAGAGTCAAAAACAAAATGCACATTCCTTCAAATAAATTGAAGACGGTTTTGTAGATATATCGTAATGAAGATGTATTATATTTAATAACAAGGAATCGGGCTCTTCAGATAGTCACCACTCTTAGAACCATCATATACGTTTGAACATGCAATGAAGGCGTAAGAAACATAAGAACATGATATATGTAAGGTTTAAACAAACAAATTCAAAGAAACAATTAAGCAAAGATATAGGGATCATGCTCACTCTTTTTAAAATATTGTTCTTTGCTGATAAAAAAATGTCCAGTACAGTAGCTAATACATGATTTGAAAGTAAAGAAGTCTACTTTTTCCTTCCTAAAGTTGAATCCTTCTTCTTTAGCCACTAGATAGTGTCCCATACACGCAAATGAATTTTGTGAGTCAGTAGTGGAGTAGGAAAGGATTCACTGTTAGTAATGGAAATTACAGTATGTACATTACAAAACAACAAAATTATCTAGAAATAATGCAAAAAACAACAAAACATAATGCAAGTAATATCATATTAACTAGGTTGAATATTGTAAATTAGGTTGAATATGGTAAAACCTTCCATCTAAATATCTGATGGAGAAGATCTGGCTCACATATTGCTTTTGCATCCTCAATGCTACCTCCTCCTTCTATCTTCTCTAGGGCTGCTCGCACAGCTTGAGAATATATATGAAACTTTTTTACAGAGCAACTTACAGCTATAAGGGCACACCCACAGTTGTCACATTTCAAATTAAACCATCATTAGCAGAAAAATTTCAGCACGTGATAAGTTTACCTTCACAGACATTTCCACTTTTCCTTCTGTAAGGGTTTTGTCCAACACACTTGTCGAGCTTGTATGCTTGGATTGGATTCCGTGCCTCTTCTTGAATTCTTGAACATCAAACGAAGCAGTGGAGTTTTTCATTAGGGCCAATATTCTGCATCAAAAGATAGGATGATCAAACCCAAATGTGGTTACATAAATGCCAGTGTCAAGTTATTCACGTTTATATCTCGAAGGTATGCAGAAAGTACATTATTATACAGCAAATGAACTCACCCCTTTTGCATCTTAACGTCAACCAAAGGTCGTGAAGTAATAGTTTTCCCCAGGATTGGCTTCACAGAGATTACATTATTGATCTTACTGCTGACCATAGTTGGCTGCTTAGACTTGACTGGGTGAGATCTAGTATCAAATGATGAACTACTTTTTCTATGGGATAACTTACTTTCATCTGTAGCGACAAACCTAGAAACCTTCTTTAGGATAAGCTTACTTTTGTCGTTGAAAGTTTTTCTAGTCATATCCAAAAATTTTGGTTTCTGTAAGGGATTTGAGTCTTGCCTAGAAAATCCTTGCACAACTTTCTTTGTAGATTCATAAACTTCATTGCCACTGCCTGCCTTTACAAAAGGTTTTGTCATCATTACATCAGATTTTTCTAGTGTAAAATCCGCAAAAACCACTCTTCTTTTTGGAGTAACCTTTTCCTTACTAAACTTCAGCTCTGAACTATATTTCCTCTTTCTTGTTTCAGCCTCAGGAAACACTAAGTGGTTTCTTTCTGGAGTCCCAAGTTCTTCAATAATCTTATGCTTCCTGAGCAACATAATGAATGGCCCATTATGAAATTAGTACACAATGAAGAAATACCCAACTAATTTTGACAATAAGACAAATGCTTAATCACATCTTACAGGCAATATATGAGAATCCGATTGTTTGGCAGTAAACCATCCCAAGCTCTAGGAAAACATTCAACTTATATTCAAAACTAATTGTCCTGATGAAAAAAACAGAAAGTACAAAACCAGGGGTTAAAACTTTTCAAGATGATATGGCTTTTTTAAGGATGATAATTTTTTGTTTTTCAAGCCAAAACAGTGGGTATTACTTGGGTAAGCATTTCCTGTGATATGATTGAGGGCAGCGTCTACACATTGCCAGATGCAACTCAGGAACATTCTTATTTTCAAATTCCTTACAGAAATAACACTTATGGCATGGACAGGTAAATGCTTCCCCTGCAGCAATTTTGGCACATTGTTCTGCTTCAGTTTCATTTGGCAGGTGGAGCAGTTTTGCAACACATAGGGGATGATAGAAACGGCCACAACCTCCAGCAATACAAGGGAAAACCTGGATGCAAACAATGGGTGAAGTTAGTTGTTCAGATCATAAGAAGGCAATCTAATGCTCTTAAACTTACTTGAAAATAATCTTATGAGAATTATACAAAGATGGATTATACCATGGTTAATTATAGCCATTTAAGTAACAATTCAGATAAGAAAACAAGGAATCAAGCTGTGTTACAATCAATCCATCTGACAATCAGCTTTACAAACGGACCAATGTTTTTGTGGTCCCCCTCCTGGACCAATCTTATAAACCCTCTAAGTCCTCCTAATGACTTCCTATATTGATGTCATCACTCAATGTGCAGGCGTGCTATCCTTGTTCATAGATTAAGCTAGATCTTATGCAACTAAACCAAAAACTTTTTCAAGTTTCATGATTAGAATCAGACTCAGGCTGCATATGGTTGGATAAAATTACATTTTCCACGTCTCATGTGAACTCCACATTTTATGCAGGAGGTGGTTACAACAGTTCAATTGACTTTCAAATTGTTCTAATTCATAATAACATCGTGATTATATATATGCAATAACGGTGTAAGAATAATATCATTCTAGATGACACTTGATTAGGATCACCAAATGTATAATATATATTTTAAGACAAGCATTTGATACTGTGTAAATAGTATAACAAAAGTTCTGGAAAAATAACAACTATGATGTTGGGAGGACAATGAGGAATGATATATTGATTCTCAGAAAAGAAACTATGTATCACGTTGAATAAAATTGAGGTGTTACCCTCAGGACCCATGCAAAACAGACCAGGGAAGAAAATGACATACTCTACTAGAAATATGGTTTTATGTCGTCAAGATATGTCTACCTCTGCCCCTGAAGATATATCTGAAGAGCCCAAAAAGCCACAAGCAAAACATTGGTGCTGATTATATAGACAGTTTTTACACAAAAAGTTTTCCATTGTCTGTACGCAACCAAGCAAAACGAATATCAGATAGATGGAATTCAGTAAAAGAGTCAAACATAACCATAAATACATGGACGACTCTTGCCTCTACTTCAGAGCGAGAATAACCAAGTGTTTGACATGTACACTCTGCCTCAGAATCTTTAAATGCATGGAAGGATCTCATACAACTCCCAATACAACTGTATCATACCAAAGGAGATGAAAGCTAAAAACAGAAAAAATGTAGAGAGAAAATATACTCATTAAAGAGCCTAGTTCAATTAATGAACTTCAGATTTTAGAACCAACCAACAGCTTGTACTGTAGAACATATTGAAAGGAAGATAACCCATGAAACAAATTCCTATGTATTAATGAGTTATTATTATAAACTCACAAGTAAATCTTTTAAACTCCTAGAAAGGAAAATCTATACAAAATAAATATTGATAAGAGTATAATAGCAACAATAGTATCTGTGTTAAACAAATGATTTGTCAATGATCACACATTAATGTATGTTTTTTTCCAGTACAGCAGAGTAAAAGTTAATTTGCTAGAAAAACCTGTATTTCTCACTCTCCACTCTACTTGTTGTTGATGTTTACTTTGCAATTATTAATTCCATTGATACGCAGAATATTGAAATGTGATGTAGAGAATCCAATATGTCACGCATGATTTGAAATTTAGTACGTCGTTCAGTTTTGAAGCCAGAACTAGTTGATGTTCCATCACATTATAGAGCCACAAAATTTTTTTGCGATTAAACAAACAGAAAGTAGCCTCCAACGCACATATTTCTTATTCCATATTCCACTAACAAATGAAAATTTCATTTCTAAATGTATACTGAACAAAACATTCAAGCACATCGGGTGGTAGAGCAACCAGAGATATACATTCAGTAACATTAAGAGACTAAGGTCATACCCTAGAACTTCACCACCATTGTCACAAATTGTACAAACTGTATCAAAGAAATTAGATTCTTCATCATCATCATCAACAACAACATCCTTAGCTTCATCGTTCTCATTTATAAACTCGGGTTTCTTTGTTGTTTGAACAACCTGATTATGCAATCAAGAAGGCCAGCTTAATATAAGGAATGTAACTGTTGCACAACATTTAAAGGAGGAAACCGTGTTACACTAAAAATATATGATGCACTGACCTCATCATCAACAACAACATCATCACCATTAGCTTCATCATTCTCATTTATAAACTCAGATTCCTTTGGTGTTTGTACATTCTAATTATGCAATCAAGAAAGCCAACTTAATATAAAGGATGTAACTGTGGCGCACAAAAAATGAGGAAACAGAGTTACCCTACAAAATATATGATGCACTAACCTCATCATCAACAACATCATCCTCAACTTTATCGTTCTCATTTATGAACTCGGGTTTATTTGTTGTTTGAACATCCTGATTATGCAATCAAGAAAGCCGACTTATTATAAGGATGTAAATGTGGCAGAACATTAAAATGAGGAACAAAGTTATACTTAAATATACAATGCACTGACCTCATCATCATCATCAACATCAACAACGTCATTGTTCTCAATTATAAACTCAGGGTTCTTTGTTGCTTGAACATCCTGATTATGCAATCAAGAAAACCAACTTAACAAAGGATGTAACTATGACACAAAAATATAATGAGCAAAAAGAATTGCACTAAATTATGTGATGTACTGACCTCCTCAATGGGTTTCTTTGTTCGAAGATAATCCCTAAAAGAACCCAAATACTGTAGAACAATTTAGTGATCAGGATGTTAATAAACATATATATCAAATTCAAGAGACATCGTGCAAAACATTGCATTAATCTGAACAATATATAATATTGACTACTATCAACTATCTTCTTCAATTTAACCTTTTTTCAACTCAATTGAGGTAAGCTACCAATGTATTTTTATAATTAAATTTATGAGCTACACAAGGATAGCCATCCCCAATCCATCCCAAAACACAAACCGGATCCCTCACCTTGGTAGTGACCACACAAAGTATTAACAAGTTTCTAGAAATGAAAATGACTATAAACAAGTTTCTTTCCAGAAAACAAGTAAACTATATTAACAA
>JAYMSX010103718.1:0-10290 GCA_036897705.1 Geranium maderense
ACAGTGGGTAGCCTTAAGTACAGGGTCAAGTGCTTAATCTTATCCGGCAGTTAATCAAATGTGAACTAGAAAACTTGGCCAGGCAAAAAAAAATCAAAATTCAGTCAAGTATAAAGGAGTGAATCTCTATATAGTTCAGCGTTATGGGAAATAAATGGAAATAGAGCTACTACAAAATCATATCACCAACAAAGGGTACGGCTAACTGGAAAAATGTGCCTTCAAGGTTGCCAGAGTAAAACCGTATATAGAGGACAAAAATAAATTGACTGCACATATGTTTCTCAAAAAGGGACACTTGAAGTTCAAGTGAATTAAGAAATCTCAACATAAATTAGAATAAAAGTTACAAAAATATAAATTTCCTAGTTTTTATGATGTTCTAGAACTGTTTCAGTCCATAAATATATTTTTATAGCAAGGTCCCTATCCCATATGTTCCTTCAGATGTGAATTTCAAAGTAAAAACATGCAGTAGTCTCGGCATATCCACCATGAAGCCAAATCAAAGTGGAAAATGATCTTTACAGATCAAGCAAGTAGGAAATGAACAAATGCAAAAGTAGGCATACAACATATTTTACCAAGAGAAAGGCATGCTCCAGTCACTATATTGACATATGCCTGGACGAAAGCTTCAGCATCCATTTCATCAACATCACTATTATCATCACTGAGGCCTTTCACACTGTTTCTGACAATTTCAGGGATCTGAGACTGAATCCAATCTTTGGAGGGATGAACCCTACAATAAAGTAGCATCTCTTTGAGAACACTAGTGCAGCAGATTAATAGGCACAAGATCAATGTTAAGTGAATGTCATGCCCAAAAAAATCAGAAATACCTGTTCCACATTATCAAATTCCGAGCAATGACACGAAGCATTATGAAATCAGGCCTCACATATTGCAAATCAAAATAAGTCTGAGGAATACAAAGCCTAGACACAATAACTTCTGACTCGGTCTGCAATAAACAATGAGCAGCTGAGGCCCTTGATGTTGAAACATCAATAAAACAAAATACTAGATCATTCAAAGGGAACATTACCTTCAAAAACATTAGAGCAAGAGCAATTACAGCTCCAGGTGCAGTAATATCAACATTAACCACACTTCCATCCATCATCTATAGCACAAAAGTAGCAAAGAGGAAAACAGCATATCAGAGCGGGTTAAAGTTAATGCAAAAGTTGTTTAGTAACAACAACATACATAGAGAACACACAACCTGCCCAGCTCCACGATTATGTTCATCTATTGATGGGGGCAACAATGAAGATCTTTCCTGACAAGATAATTTGTAAGGTGTTTTTTAGATAAGTTTAAGGTGAAGTTAAACCAAGATGATAAAGTAAATATCCAAAAGCCTACATTAGGAAGTTCTTTTCCACCAATATAGTGGAACAATCTATCCACTATAGTATCCATGAAACCAAGAGTGTCCTCCCCGCGACCTTCGTGTAAAATCACAATGGTTAGATAACTCACAAAAAAACAATATCTGAATCATTTAGTAATAAACTACTCATACCCAAAGCAACAAGACCCAATGAAAATCCTGCAGAGACAACGTAGCCCTCCCTTTCAAGTACATTATCCCCAGCAGTTCTACGGCCCATTTCACCCTGTAATAAAAAGTTAACAGATATAAGAAGTCACAACGCAAAGCATATGATACCAATTTCTACTTGGCCAAGTGGTTAAGTGCTTGGTTTCTTTGACCCAAGGTCAAGTTGGAATGGATATGATAGATATATCAGATTATATTGCAGGACTACCCTCAACACCAGTCGACCGCTCATGATACCATAGCAACAAACAATTTGTCAACTAGCTCAATTTCAATTCAAAATAGAAGTACAAACCTGCTTGACAAAAATCTAAAATCCAATTCCATATTGTAATTAATAGAAACTAAAAGCCATATGTTGACATGCTAATGGCTTCCACTCCAGCATGGTAAAGTATGTTTTCCACAACATTGAGGCATAGTATAATGTGGGGAAAATGGAAGAGAATCTGTATAACAGTTATGCCAGACTTGAGGAAGACATGTTATAACGAGTGAATTGATTCATTCACTTCTTGATTCAAACACATGTTCAACAAACAGATTTCATATTCATTTTGCCACACAGTACTATCAATCATGCATGATGAGTAGAAAATATAAAAAGAATAGATTTTAACTGGCAAAGCAACAATGTAGGAAAAATACCAAAAGACATTGCATTGATAAGGGGTGTCCTGATCCTTCATAAAGTAGCCCAACTGACAATAGTGCAGCTGACTGGAAAACAAACAAAAGATGTCACTTAATCAGAACTAGAAGCAGAAAACAAATTAACTAATTTTAATTGAAATTATATTTTAAAAGAATATGAAAGTGACACATGAGCCAACTAATGATGATTACTAGACCATCTAAAATCATACTGTAAACACACATGAGATATAAATATGCACGGTAGGATTCTGCTCATGTATGTAGAAATATGTTTTAACAAACAAAAAAAAAGATTCAAACATTTTAATGGTGAAAACAGTCACAAACACCATGAAACATAATTCTGGTGGGCAAAACATATAAGCACATCTTGACAATGATAAGGATACAAAAACCATATTGAGCACCTGGATGAGGGTTGGTAATTCCAATTCGGGGAAGGAAGATGGATGGCGACCTGGTATATGAACATAAAGAGACTGCAGAAGAACAGAGTAGTAAGTCCTATTATATTGAAAGGATAAAAAACAAAGGATGAAAAGTTGATAGAAACTGACATCATAATACAGCCTTTTATTCCCACAATGACAGCATTGTTACCATTAAAGTAGATAGGTGGGAAAGTTTTATTATAATGATTTACCAAAAAATCCTGGCAATCATGTTCACTATGAATGACACTCAAATGTAAGAACCAACATCAAGTACATTTATTTTATGAGGTGGATGATCTAACATCTTAAAAAGAATATAATGGCCGAAGAACCTGTATGAAGCAGACTGTTCATGAACACAAAGTTGGAGAGTTAGATCAACCGAAACGCCTACAACATGACCAACAGTTTTTGCAACCTAGTATAACCTAGGGAAGGTGTCTGATTGCAATTTGCAAAAACCTCAGGATGGTCTCAGTAATGTCGCCAACTCCGGAAATAAACCTAAATTATCATATTATCTCTCTGGTGGAGTGTTATTCTCAATGCTATCATTTACCTTTGATATTGCTGGATGCATAGTCCCCTTGTAAGAAGCAGCAAGACCGAGCATTAACCCTACCGTTGTGCTTTCATTTTCCTATAAAAGTTAATCATTGGTAAGATAAAATGGTACTAACAAGAAGCATGTCCGTTTATATTTTAATCGTCAACTTGAAAATGAATAGTGAGGAGAAAAAAAGTATATTTTCAACCTTAACATTGTTAGTTTTATAATGCAACAGAAGTTTTAAATCAGATGTAAAACTAGAAATAGAAACATGTAGTAAGTAATGTCCAATACAAACAAGAAGCTCTGAAGATATAAACCTGTGAAAAATACTGATATATATCCGTAATAGATAGAACACGCAGATGACCATGTAATCCCAATGCAAATAGAAGTCCGGCATGTATAACATTTGGCTCCTTGGGTTTGTTATATAAAATCCATGTCCTTGACATTTTACCCTGAGAATAGATAGGGTGTATAAGAGTTCAAAAACATCCTAAAATGAAACACTACTGAAGATAAGCACTGGAAATGAAGAGAAGTAGATCAAATGTTTTCCTGAATCAAATAACTACAGAAATGTCTGGAAAAAACTAGTAACATAGCATCCAACATTTATTAGAGTGAAGTGCCATAAAATAAAACACTAAATGAAATTTAAGTGGTTATAAAATGTTTAGAACAGTAAATGAAGAACTAGTATTTTGTCATTTTACAAGCAATAAAACAGTGACTGTCGATAAAAGATTTACCTGAAGGGGGGCCAGACGTAATCCAGCAGCAACAGCATTGTGAAATTCAGGCCAAGATTTAAGTTCTTGTATGTTCCTTATATTTGGGTCAAGATTAACCTGTCAGGAAGAAACAAAAAAATTAGAGAGCGGTAAAATTTCTATAAATGATGATAGCTCAAAAAGAAGTCAAAGTTAATGACAATAGTGAAGATAAAACCGTACGAATTGAAAATGCTCCGGAAATAACACTTGAAACAAAAAATTGAGATATTATCAATCATGAACTGAATTTCCCATAATAAAAGGATGATGAGTGACAAATGAAGTGCAACATATCATAAAAGAAATTAAACTATTAAGAGGTAGTATTTTGCTATTTTGGCAAGAAGACGTTATATGCCTTCGACACGACAAAGATGAGGAAACAAAGGATCTCTCAACACCAAATCAAAATTCTCATTACCACGGCCTAATGCACATGCAGTCGGTGAAGAAAAGACATAGCTGAATATAATTGCCTTGTAAATAGAATTCAACATACGGTTGCATTTTGTTGAGCAGGCAATCGACCAGCTAAAACAAGCTTTGGGACTGTAAAGGCCTACAAAATTTTCAAGAGAATGTTAGAAGCAAACAAGCTTTGAGTAAGCAGCCACTTGCATAAAAAAGTATTTATCGAGAAAAAGTAACAGAATAAAATATTGAATACAAAGTCGGGGTACCTCTGTTAACAGAGTATATATGGTTGCGAGAGTAAATGCCCCACGACCAAAAGGAAGGGCAGTGGTCCTTTGTGCAAGATGCCATAGCTGAGCCTAAGCAAATAAATATCACAGAGAGAAATGTTCATGAATATTCATCAAACAGAAGAACTTAAGAGCAAATAAAAATAAGGACAGTATAGTATAGAACCAAAGATATCAAAGTCAACAAAATAAGTTCGGAGGAAAGGCAAAGCCTCGTGCTCATGCCAAATAGTCAAGCTAGAAAGAGAAAAAAGAAGGGGGAAGCATACCTGTTGGAGGTCCTGATCAGAAGCACTGGGGTTGACAGATGTTTGAATTGCCACGGGTCTTGCAGAGCACAGAAGTCGTCTAACCTAGCATTAGTAGAAATTGACATATGTAACACATACAAAATCCGAACTTAAATTTACTTCATCAAAAACATACACAAGATGTGCAATGTGAGGTCAACCAAGTAAATTTTAGCACAACTAACCAATATGCCAAATAAGTAACTATTATGTATTTAGATGCCAAATCAAGAAGATTGCAACTGGCCAATATAGCCAAAAGAAGCATTTATCAAATGAAGCCAATATTCAAAGAGTACATAAAGAATGGTAAAGAAAGTCGAACAACTTCAAGAAAACATTTTGGGTACAGGACAAACCTAGTTAGGCAGTGCACTAAGATGCATTTGCATGAAACAAAACTTATGTGAGAAGTAAATACAATCACTAATCTCGTCTATACAGCTACATAAAGTTCATGATAGGTAAGTTTAATATTGCAATAGCATGTATCAGCAATTAGCATCTCAATGTACAAAATTGCATTACAATTGATGTAATAGAACCATCAACACACGGGTTGCAAGTTCAAGACTCGTGGTTTAACACTTTGAAGAATGTAGTTATTTTTGTTAAAATAGCAACATTGAAAAGCCATAGTCCAATCATGTCAACCTACTAAAGTATCCTTCAAGTTTTTATGAGGTAACTCAAGCACTTTTGACATAATTATAAATCCTGGGTACTGCTCTATACCTATATTAAAATCTCTTAGCTGTATGAAATTATGTGTGTGCTCTTGATGCATGACTTACATATAAATAATGTGCATCTGGGAAGAAAATAATATATAAGATCAAATGTAAGATCATTGTTATCCAAAACTGACCTCATTCAATCGCAAATCCCGGCCATACCGCAATTGTGTGCTAGAGTTGAATATATGCTCCATACCATCTGTTGTGGAGCCATCAACAGAATCTGTATCCTCAAACTTGGTAGTTTCCAATCCAATCGTATCAGAAACCATGGAAGGAATTGTGACTGGATGCAAATGTAGCATATAAGGGGTAGACATGGAGATCAAGTTCACATTAGTTTGTGTTTCAAGTTCTTTAGGTTTGGATGAATGTGCCAAACGCGACATAGCCAACTCCTCACGGCCAAGTAGAAGATATGCAGCGGCAGGCCAATCAGTAGGAGGAGATTCTCTGCACTTATCCAATGCCTATGGAAAGCAAAAATAAGATATATATACTGAGTTAGTATACCGATACAATCAGAAACACGGCTTAAGAACAATAACAAGTTGTCTGAATTGTACTACAACAGACGTCAGCAACAAACAATAGAGGAACTACCTTGCGTGCAAATGAAGCAAATGTGAATAGGAAAAGAATACTACCTATATTATTGTTCAAGCTTATGCTCGAGAAACAATGACAGTATAATGTAGCCTGCGGGAGCTCTCCATTCTTAACATTATATTTTCTCAAACTGATCAAATGAAACAATAATTTAAAGTTCACTTACATGGCGTAATGGAAGAGATACACCACAAGGAAGTGAGTCCAGCTGTTGTAGTCCAAATCTCTCCCCAACCATTGACAAGACAGTTAGCTCCTCTTGAGTGCAATATGATCCAGGGGCAATGTTACAATGAACACCAGAAGAAAGCTTATTTCCCACCAATTTAGCACCACATAATAAACTATAAAATGAGACAACCTTTCGAGCCCAGCTTACGACAGAAACCCCATCTTTACAAATTAATGGTGGAAGATCGTAGACATTAGAGGAACTGCATCCGCGTTGCAAACAATATTCGAGCCATTTGAATAAACTAGGAGGAGTTTTCTTGGAGGTACGGGACATACACATCCCAACTCGCTTGGAAAGAATAGGAAAGTCACGAATATAATGATCGAAATAGCTTTCCTCACCCAAAAACTTAGCTATGTTGCACAAAAGATCTGCAAGAAGCTCTAAGTCCCTGTAAGCAGTAACAGAAATAATGAGCACCTGTGGGGATCTAGTTGCACAAGATCTCACAACAAAGGGTTGCAGCAATTTAGTACAAACAGACAAAAATGGGCGAGCCCAATCGGATATGTAAACAATGCATGGTAAAAATGAACTAATTGACATATGCAATATTCAACAGAATACTTAGATATAACTTTTTATCAAGTCATTGGAAACAGTTAGAAAAACAAATACAACAGTGCAGAAAATTGTTTAAAAAGAGACAGAAATTCTAGTGCATAGGTCTCAACTGATACTAAGGTACATAAACAATAACTTACTGTCTACGGAGACTGTCAAATTTCAAACTTTCATACACTGCATGCAATGATTCCAAACTCTCCAACAACAGATCAGAGTAGAACGATTTTTCTGAACTTTGAGTGCAATCCATACTTGATCGATAGGAACCTGATCTGTGGATGTTGATTGATGTTCCAGAAGAAATTCTTGAAATGAAATAATTATTGCAATAGCTCTTGTGATACTTGCTGTTAATGAGAAATTCCCACGAAGATTGAGGCACTAGAGCTGAAAGCTTTTGAGAAATGACTCCAGACTTTGTACATATATGCATCATAATATTGCAAAATGAGTCCCATTCTGAATCGACACTAGAGTCAGCCTTTGACAAATAAGCAGAATCTCCATCTCCCCAGAGAAGAACAAGGAAATGATTATAAAAATTAGAGCTCAGCCCTTCGGACATTGCTGTAATGCAATCATTTGCTAATGAAGAGCAAGGGCTTCTTCGTAACGCACAACGGAACATCTAAGGAAAACAACATAAAGATGTTGGCAGGCCCATAAGAAAAACTATCAAAGCGAAAAACTTTAACAAGTAGAAAATGAATGCATACACTTTGTATCATCACTGATACATATTAACAGAACTTTCCAAGATTGCAATAACTAAGTCCAAAATATTAAATGTGCATTTGGCAAACATATGATCTAAAATTCTGCAACTAGTGGCGGCTAGTGATCTTAAACACCTACAGAATAGTTAACTAATTGAACTTGTGAGAAGAGTGCATGAAAATGGCAGATACAAAAAACAAATATATCAAGTTGATGGCCGAACCAGACAGAATTTGATGGATTAGTCACTAAACCAATGAACAACTAACAGATGTTCTCCAGCATTTAGTTCATAATCTGAGACTGAGTATTTACAAATAAAAAATATTGATCAAGAACTCAAGGCTTGCTTATACATCAATAACATAATTATAAGAAAAAATGCAACGGTTACTATAAGAGCTAGTGTACCTGTCCATTATTTACTACAACATTAAGGCGCCCCTCAACAGCATCTGTCAGTCCTATAATCTTCAACTCGTGAGAACCAGACGATGATTCTGGAAACTCAAGGCTATGTAAAAGTTGCCCTTTGCCCCAACCAGAAGGCAAAAGGTACCTACAGAGACATTGTTTCCCTGTCTGCAATTAAAACATATGTAGAGATAAATCATACACATCCAAACCATGTCCCTACCAAAAGGCATCATCAAGAAGAAGAAGAAGAAGAAGAAGAAGAAGAAGAATGCAATATATAAAAGATGCTTGTAGAAATAATAATAAACAAATGATCGGATAAATGAATTATCATAAGAACAAACAAAATGTATAAATTGGATAGTTGGACTCCACTCAAAATAAAAAGGTCAATCAGAAATGTTTTGCCAAAATTGTATGCCACATAGATTTAGTAGCAATAAAGACAAGTCAAAACATTGTTTCAAAGACTGACTGACTGCATGAATTCAATCATATCAAGGAGCTCATGGACCATATCCTCGCATTGTAAATAATGTTAGAACTTAGAAGCATAAAATTGGTGGAAAAGATTGTGAAATAAAGTAGGACAAACTTCATGCAAATAAAATTTATTCAGAAGGAAATTGGATAAAATACACAGTGAAAACTAATTGAGAGCAAAATAAATAACTTCTAAGAATATATTGACAAAACTATTCCAACTTTCAGTTAATGCAGGATAGTGTCAACAATAGTACAAGAAAGCAGCTTATGTCAGAAGTTCAAACGTTAGTTATCTTGTTAGGATAGAATGAGAACATTTAAAAATAATGTAACTCAAAATGAAGTTAAATATAATAAGTGCATGCAGGAAGCTTAATCAGCAAAAGCCACTTAAGCATACAGCTTACATAAAGGAGAAGTATGTTTTCTGGATCCAGAACGATGATGTCTGTATATGGTAACTGTCCCACTCTAACTCTGAAAATATAAGAAAAATAGAGAAACTCATCTCCGAAAGCTTATTTAACATTCTAACTTTCTAACCAACATAAATGTAAAGATATTCTACCTTGGACGAGTTACAATCACTGGTGCAGCCGCAATTGCAGGTATGCCCCAGCTCATGTCAGGTTTAATATCAAATAGAGTCTCGTGATTTATTTCAACACTCTGAAGTCTTACGGACAACAACTTTTTCTGTTCTTGTAAAAGAAAACAAATTACTGGAGCTGCATCATCATCTGTTGCCAAGAAAACCTGGTAGGACAGTTGAAGTCAAAACATATTGAATCAATATCCAGAATGTAAAATTAATAAAAAAACAGCAATGGATAGCAAGATCAACTAATGAAAATCCAGAACAGTGAGAATTCAAATGAGTAAACCCGTGATAATGACACCATGTGAGCAAATTTATAAAATAAATAGGGAATTGATACCATTTTTACAGGGAATCCCCACTCCTACAGACTGTTGCCTACTCTAATACCATAGAGAATGGGCTTATGAAATAAACAAAGAAGACAACCTGGCAAAGGAAGTTCCAGGAGTAACTTAAGGCTTTGAGCACTACCAAAGACCAAGCCAAGGAGTTAATGGTTTGAGATTAATCAGAATTAAACAACCAAAACCAGAAGTCATGCATATCCCAACCCAATAAAATTTTTCAAAGTGATCATTAAGCCATGTACCATTCTTTGACAAACAATTATATTCACATTTTTAATTTACTTGTTAGACAAAGATGACTTTTATCTAATGTTGTAATGGAATATGTGTTAAATGCATATCATTTGTAGGTGATTCAAAGCCATAACCTTTCAATTAATATTTAATTCATTAGGACAGATAAAAGTAAGAAAATCGATTAGTGAGTAATACCAAAATGTGGCATGTGGCATGCCCAACCAAACATTCATTTAAATATACCAAAGTAAACCAGCAGCACCTTACTAGCAGCTGTCTGAGCACCTTTTCCCTGCCATATCCTGCGGAAGGAGAACTCTTTTGATAGTACCTCACCAGGAACTGCATAA
>JAYMSX010109767.1:0-14615 GCA_036897705.1 Geranium maderense
TTTTGTCTCCTGTTGATTTTGTTCAAGATTCATAGTGTCTGTATTATACAAACTGGATTAGAAATAGGTTTGTGTCTCAATGGTGGAATGTTTTTGTTTGCTAGACTTTATAGTTCTAATTTCGGTCAATAGAGGGGACATATGTGACTTGAACTTGACTTTGGCTACAATTATTCATCTTTACTGTGATATCAATACTTCTACACCATAAGTATTCATAGAATTTATTAGTGGAATATGTGTACAGAGAACATGCTCATTAGGTCAGCTTTACCCAACACATTTACCACATTCTTGATGCTTTCACCTTCCTCCATATTTTTTTATCTTCCTTACTGACTCTTTATGAAAGTTATACAATATAGAATTGGTTCTTTTGTCCAATTGAGTAATAACTTCATGTGCAAGTGAAAAAGTATACTACATGTTTTGTCATCAGAGTTTACTTTAGCATTTTATTATTTTCCCCTTGATATAAGAACATTGTTACTGGATAGTAGAATATACCTTTCTAACTGTGAATCACAAAGCATAACAGAGTTATACCTTATTCTTTTAATGTATGAACTCAGTGTAGGAACATAACTTCAACTGAAGACCTTAGGAGTTCGACGTTAGGATCATAACTCTTTCGTTTCTGTTTGCTATATGAGCAGTAAATCCCTGAGTTAAAATTTTGAACCTTGTTGAGTAACTCAACCAATATGCATAATGGGTGCATATGTGTACATACAACAAAGCAAAGCCTGTGAGCTTAACATGATGATTTTATGTTGTTTAACTATTGATGTTCTCATAACTAACATGGTAAAGCTTACCATATGGGAATGGGGACTATCTCAACCTTTGGTTCACCTTGCTTATTTTTAAAATCCAAACCAAACTATGTAAAATGCTCTGTACCTACCCAGGCACGGCTGGGAGACATTTTTGTTTCCCTCTTCTTGTGAACACTGTGATCCCAATAATTTAGTAAACTGGCTTTTCAGCCCAATCAGTTCTATTGGTTACAGCATGTTTTTTATGCGAAGTTCCCATTTACTAGGAAGACTTCGGTCTATTATGCCACCTCTTGCTTCAGCATTTTATTATTTGTTTTTGGATGTTGATGCGGTGAACTTATAGATGGATGGTTCATAAAGGCAGAGCAATTAAAGGCATTCCTCAAAAAAGTCAATGTTTCTTTTGTTTCTTGCAATTCCTTACCAAATTAAAATAGTGATGATATATTTCTCATAAACAGTAGATAAACAACCCCCCTCCTTCCTGTTAACTAGGGATGGTAATATGAAAAGTTGAAAGGACTTCTAACCTATTTTTATGATCAATATTCTTTTATCATAGAATTCAATATTTGAATTTTCTATAAGTATATGCTTGAGTATTTTGGAAGTTTCATTGTTGGCAGAGACTTGGATTTCTTGTTAATTTCCCAGCATATTTATTTTCAACTTTGATTTTACTAAATGTTGTATGTCATCTTGTGCTTCACCTTCATCTTCCTCGCTAAGTGCCTCTGCTTTGGCTCCAGGGGTCCTTTTGTGTCTTTTTTAATAGTCTTACAGACTTGGGTTTGATTCTCCCGGTTTAAATCTCTTGCTTGCTTCAAAATATTTTATTTGTAAAATTTAGTAATTTTTCATGATATCAAGCAGAATGATATGAAAAAATGGTCTATATTATTATCAAGAATCCACATTAACTTGCAGTTCTATGGAAATTTTCTATACTGAAATATTAGCGAGTATGTTACTTTTGACAAAAACCTCTCCATGCATATATGATATTAAGCATGATATATTACCTTTTAAACCATGCGCTGGAAAAGTTTGATCCTGTCACCTCCTGTTGTATTTCTATATCTAATTGATTCTCTATTTTAAATCTGGTTTGTAGGGAAGGGAACTGAGTATAGCGGAGAAGACAAATTACTTAGTTTTTATGATCAATGCTTTTCAGGTATGTTAAATGTTCACATTTTGCTATATGTTCCTTGCCTTTGGTGTTGGAACTGTATGCAACTGAAATGCTTGCTATCTAACTGCCACAAGTTTACATTTTATTGTGATTCATATGATTCATGCTCATCCTCAGCTTCTATAGAGTTATGTTCCAAGGATGAGAGAAAAAGAGCTAAAAGAGCTGACTGGCCATGAAGTATTTGTCATACATAGAGTTACAAAAAACAAACTGAGCCTTGCTTTGTCTATGAGAAGCTGTGGAGTTTATCATCAATACTCTGGTTTCTTTCTAAAATATATATCACTAGATACCGTTTGTGGAAAGCATGTGTGAAATCTTTTATTTGAAAGAGGGGAAGTTTATTTGGCAATACCCTTCTTGTATAGTCATGATAGATTATTTGTAAGAAGCAATAGGATTTTCTCGACCATGTAGCTGATTAATCTTTTTCAAGATGGGGTACTTTTTGTCATATCTGCTAGGTTCCTGCTTCATGTTTAGTTTACCCTAAGATCCATGTTCTTAATGGAAGGGGTCAAGTTTCATGTCTTTATGCAAGGCACGTCGATTTTAGGCAATGACCCACCTTATTGGGCCATTTATGGAGGAGTATGACATGCCAAGGTGCAAGGAAGGTGTGACATGTGTAAAATAGGGTGAAATGGACATACAACAAACAATTTTATACAACCCTTGTCTCTGAAGTATGGTCATGCCCTGCACTTTTAGTAACACTAGTACACATTTGTTTTTAATATTAGAGGGATGGAAAAGCAGTTGCTAGTTGGACTCTATACATGATGTCATATGGTTATTGCAACTTCTTCTTTCATGATCATTCTTACTGTGAGCCACATGACATTTACGTTGACTAGAAGTATGTATGGTAGTTTTATGAGATGCATATGCAATTAAACATAACTGGAAAAATAGTCAGTATATTATTAAGTCAAGAGAATAAGTTCAAGTGTGGCAACTGAAAGTGTAAGAACATTGTTGGCATATTTTGCCCTTTTTAATCTGAGTTGATCCTTTTGCGTTATCATTCAATGTATTAGTTTTTTGTTGTTTGGCCTTCTATTTCATTCAACAAATTTATGTGGCAGAGTTTGGAAGATGAAATCGTTAGTGAGACTGTCTTGAGACTAGCAAGTATGAAGTCCTGGCATAGTTTATCATATGGTCGTTTTCAGGTATTATTTGTAGTGATACTCTGCATTTCTGTTAGGTTCTCATAGTTTTGAAATTTATTCAATGGACTATTACTGCAATTTGTTTTGGTGCATGATTTACTTCTCGTCTACAGATGGAGCTTTCTCTCGATAGAAAGTTGATCAAGATGTGGAAAAGGATGATAAAGAAAGAGGCTAAGGAGGCTATGAATCGTAATGAGCCTTATGAGCCCTCAACTAAGCTTGAAGTCAAATTTCTAAGAAATCTCATTGAAGAGTTTCTGGAGGTAATATTTTATGCTAGTTTATGATGCTCTTGTATATTTTATCTATTTTACAAAAAGATTTACCTATTGAATTTATAACATGTTTTTATTGAAATGTTCGCTAGGTGTTGGATTTAAAGGTTTTCCCCAATCGTGGTGAACTTGATAGTTATGGTTTAGGGCAAGCTGATGAAGCTGGTGTCTTGTACTGTGAGAGATTTATGGAATTTCTTATTGATTTGCTAAGTCAACTGCCAACAAGGAGGTATAGCTTTATCCTTCAATTAGTGTCATCATGGTTTAAAAAATTCTTCAAGGCTTATGCTTCGAGGCTTGGTTCGAGGTGAGGCAGTGAAAAATTGCCTCTAAAGCTATGCCTTACACTCGTACACTAGTTTATCTTAATTCCTGTTGTTGCTATGTTTTATTTACTTTATATTATGCCATTTCTTCACTTATATGTTTTCGTTCTCTGTGGTGCACCAAATGCAGGTTTCTGAGGCCTCTTGTTGCTGATGTAGCAGTGGTTGCCAAATGCCATTTAAGTGCTCTTTATAGACATGAGAGGGGGAAACTTTTTGCGCAACTGGTTGATTTGTTGCAGTACTATGAAGGTTTTGAAATTAATGACCATGATGGTACACAATTAAATGATGATGAGGTGCTCCAGTTCCATTATGACCGTGTCCAATCATTCCAGCTGTTTGCGTTCAAGAAAATTCCTAAGGTTTGTTTACAACTGGACATTTTCATAGGGGGGTTGCTTGGGAAATGATTTGTGCGTGTATTTTTCTTATGTATCGTATGTTCTTTTTCTCGGTGGTTGTAGCTGCGAGAACTGGCACTTGCCAATATTGGTGCAATTGACAAACGTGCTGATCTATCAAAGAAATTGTCCGTGCTCACTCCTGCAGAGTTGAAAGACTTGGTTTGCTGCAAGGTTTGTACAAGACTAATATTGATTGATAGATGTCTAGATGTACTCAGCCGGGAATTGATGTTACTAAAGCTAGTATGTTCAGGTGCTCTTGTTTTGGTGGGAGTTTTATTCCCATCAACTATAGTCTATTGAGGTTTTTTATGTCAGATACAACATTCTTGCATTAGAATAAACTTAAGAACATCATGTGGTACTCTAAGTAAAAAATTAGTCCATAAATGCATTTATTTTATAATATTTTAAGGAATTATCGAAGATTGTGTGAATATTCTCATTCTTAACAGCATTTTTTTGGAGAAGTATCTCGAGGATACTATCATTATTTCTGTTATTGGAAAATGTGGAGCCTACAATCTGAAGCTTGCATTCTTTCATTGCCTCATCAATCTGCCTGATCCATAAGGTCTAAATGTAAAATTTTCCAGTAATTGGTGGCGACTATTTCTTCTGGGTTGTATATGTTTGAGATTTGTAGCTGCACGAAAAGAAACTCTCAAAAGTGTATTTGTGTTTCATTGCACCAGTGTGGTGCTTATGTGATCATCATGACTATTGCTTTTATGTCTTTCACACATATTGTGGTTAATGTGAACCACGACAATTGTTTGATGATAAGCATCTATACCTTTTGTGTGAATCATGATAAATTCTCCAAACTTTGTGGATGTGTATGTCTTCTATGGATATGCTGTCTTAAGTCCATAAAATTGGCATGTTCGTTATTACCTATTCACAAATTATTCCCTGGTTTCTTTCCCATCACACTCCCGCTTCCCATCCAAATTCCCTGATGTCATTCTAAATATCATATACATTTGAAATCAGGCGAGTATTTTCTTCTCTAACTGACTTTCCTTTTCTTCATGCAGCTCAAACTTGTGTCGAAGGAGGATCCCTGGTCAGAAAGGGTTGATTTCCTTATTGAAGTCATGGTTTCTTTTTTTGAAAAACAAATGTCCCAAAAGGAAGCCATAAATGCCCTTCCCCTTTACCCAAATGAACAGATTATGTGGGATGAGAGCCTTGTCCCAAGCATAAATTACTCTGGTGAAGGTTGTCTGGCACTTCCAAAACTTAATCTACAGTTCCTAACCCTACATGATTATCTGCTAAGGAATTTCAATCTCTTCCGTCTTGAGTCAACTTATGAGATCCGTGAGGATATTCAGGAAGCTGTACCTCATTTGCTTGCTTACATTAATAGTGAGGGAGATTCAGCTTTTCGTGGTTGGTCAAGGATGGCTGTGCCAATTAAAGAATTTAGAATTACTCAGGTAAAGCAGCCTAACATAGGAGAAGTCAAACCATCAGCTGTGACAGCTCAAGTTACTTTTAGCATGTCCAGTTATAAAGCACAAATACGATCAGAGTGGAATGCGCTTAAAGAACATGATGTTTTATTTTTACTGTCTATTCGTCCTTCATTTGAGCCTCTTAGTGCAGAAGAAGCTGCAAAAGCTAGTGTGCCACAAAGACTTGGCCTTCAATGTGTTCGGGGATGTGAAATTATTGAGATTCGTGATGAGGAGGGGACTCTCATGAACGATTTCACTGGAAGAATAAAACGAGATGAGTGGAAGCCACCCAAGGGTGAAATGAGAACTGTGACCATTGCTCTAGATACAGCACAATACCATATGGATGTCACTGACATTGCAGATAAAGGTGCAGAAGATGTTTATGGCACATTTAACATACTAATGAGGAGGAAACCCAAGGAAAATAACTTCAAAGCAATTTTGGAATCTATAAGAGATCTCATGAATGAATATTGTATTGTCCCTGAGTGGTTGAAGACCACATTTCTTGGATACGGGAATCCATCTGCAGCTCAGTGGACCAATATGCATGAGGATGATCTTCTTAAAAAAGTAGATTTCAAAGATACTTTCCTTGATGCAAATCATCTGAGAGAGAGTTTTGCTGATTATCAGGTTAGTCATCGCTCATATCTTTTGAGCTTCTCTAATCTCTATTTTATTAAAGAATGGTGGGATTATCATTATTGTCCTATAAACAAAAGAATGATCTGAATTGATAGCTATTTTGTTTCTTGTGCTGCTTCTTAGGTGTGTTTCCGAAACCCAGATGGTACAGAGAACTTGAATCCAGGGCCTCCCTTTCGAATTACACTCCCTAGGATACTAAAAGGCAACTCCCATGCTCTTCCTGGAAACAAGAAGGTCGGGACTGAGTCCGTGAATGACATCAGCGTGGGTGATGCTAGTTGTGAGAAAGAAGAACTTGTTGTTGAAGCTTACGTTCCACCTGATCCAGGTCCTTATCCCCAGGATCAGCCCAAAAGAAATTCTGTTAAATTCACACCAACACAGGTGCTAAGCAACTCTTAAAACCTCTCATAGCGATTTCATTTTTTTGTTGATTTTCATTACTAGGCGCTGCACAATTCTTTATCCAAGGTGTGTACATCTGTTTCATGTGATAATTTTTAAATTTCTACTTGCATTTGAATTGTGTTAGCATTGGGGAAAATTTACGCTTTGTTCCCACCATTCTTTATGTCATCAAGTGTATACTCTAGTTCTCCAGCATATGTACAAGGGTTTTCTATTCAAAGTACTCGTAAACTTCTGGTAGGTTTTAAATATTTAGTGGGCTGAGCTGGAAGTTATGTTCTCTTTTGTCTTCTATTTTGCTTGGGTTGATCCAAATCCACTTCCAGATCTAAAGCTTATAAATATATGGGTGGAAAATTCCCTTATGAGAGAGTTATGCTTATGCTGGTGTCTGAGTAGATGAACTTTTACGTGCAAAGATCCTCTTTTTATTTTGGTCTGCAGGAGTTTCTTAACACTGCCCCTAGTAAATGTTAGGTGTGTGATATGACAAAAATTATATTAGGCACTACATGGCACTATCACATTTTGGGTTGACATTTATAGGTTATTATGATATAGGATCAAATAATTAATCAGGATGTTAGTACTTGGTCTTGTCTTAAGCCTTTCCAACATTGGTAATTGATGTTTGTGATGAATCCTAACATCACCCTTTATATTTTTTCCATTTAAATAACTTCCTAACATGCATGTTTTCCCCATCTTTCAGATTGGAGCAATCATCTCAGGTATTCAGCCAGGCCTGACGATGGTTGTGGGTCCACCTGGTACCGGAAAGACTGATACTGCTGTGCAGATCTTGAATGTTCTCTATCACAATTGTCCATCACAGAGGACATTAATAATCACTCATTCGAATCAAGCGTTGAATGATCTTTTTGAAAAGATAATGCAGGTGAATTTAAATAAGATTAAACAACTCAGAGTAACATTCTTATTTTCAGAGATGAGTATTTATTTCTACTCGTGGAGCTTATGTTTCAGTCCACTTATTGCTTCTTAATTGTGCTGTATCAGAGAGATGTACCTGCTCGCTATCTTCTTCGATTGGGTCAAGGAGAACAAGAATTAGCTACAGATCTTGACTTCAGTCGGCAAGGTCGGGTCAATGCAATGCTCGTTCGACGATTAGAATTGCTAGGTGATGTGGAGAGGCTTGCAAGATCACTCCAACTGCCTGAGGATGTAGGTTATACTTGTGAAACTGCTGGATACTTTTGGTTGCTACATGTATACTCGCGATGGGAGCAATTCCTTGCTGCTTGTACAGGGAATGAAGATAAACCAACATTTGTTCAAGACCGATTTCCATTTAAGGAATTCTTCTCTGACACGCCTCAGCCAATCTTTAATGGTCAGTCATTTGAGAAAGACATGCGTGCAGCTAAAGGGTGCTTTCGTCATCTAAAGACTATGTTTCAAGAGCTTGAAGAGTGCAGAGCATTTGAGTTGCTCAAGTCCACTGCAGATCGAGCAAATTATCTAATGACTAAGCAGGCAAAGATTGTTGCCATGACATGTACTCATGCAGCTTTAAAGAGGAAGGATTTTCTGCAGTTAGGTTTCAAATATGACAACTTGTTGATGGAAGAAAGTGCCCAAATATTGGAGATTGAAACATTCATCCCCATGTTGCTCCAGAGGCAGGAAGATGGTTATGCACGGCTTAAACGCTGCATACTCATTGGTGATCATCACCAGTTGCCTCCAGTAGTTAAGAATATGGCTTTCCAAAAGTATAGCCACATGGACCAGAGTCTGTTTACGAGGTTTGTGCGTCTTGGTATTCCTTACATTGAGCTCAACGCTCAGGGAAGAGCCAGGCCAAGTATAGCCAAACTTTATAACTGGAGGTATAGAGATTTGGGTGACCTTCCAAATGTAAGAGATGGAGCTGTTTTCCACAAAGCCAATGCTGGATTATCCTATGAATATCAGTTGGTGGATGTACCTGATTACCATGGCAGGGGGGAGAGTGCGCCATCTCCTTGGTTCTATCAAAATGAGGGAGAAGCTGAATATGTTGTCAGTGTATACATATACATGCGGTTACTGGGATACCCTGCAAATAAGATATCCATTTTGACAACATATAATGGTCAAAAACTTCTAATTCGTGATGTTGTCAACAGACGATGTGTTCCATACGACTACATTGGTGCTCCTAGCAAGGTAAATTATAAAGTTTAACCTTGTATGAAAATTTTAAATTTCTCCAATACACATTCTTGTTGCATGGGGATTCATCTTAACAAGGATTCATCTTAACAATTGGTCTACTGTTCTACCCGTTCGATACCCCGTGCCTTTTGAACTGTTCAAATGACTATCTTTTGCTTTTAATGCCAAATGTGTGGTAAAATATTTCATTTTCGGCAAATAAAACATGTCTTATCACCTAGCTTATTTGTTCCTAACATCATTACCCATTTTGTACAGATTACGACAGTTGATAAATTTCAAGGCCAGCAAAATGATTTTATTCTACTGTCACTTGTGCGTACTCGCTTTGTGGGTCATCTTCGTGATGTTAGAAGGCTGATTGTAGCAATGTCCCGTGCCCGACTCGGACTTTATGTCTTCTGTCGCCGTTCTTTGTTTGAGCAATGCTATGAACTTCAGCCAACATTTCAGCTTCTTCTCAAGAGATCTGATCGTCTTGCCCTGAATTTCAATGAGGTCACATCTTTTACTGATCGGCATGTTGAAGACCCTGGACAGATGCATCATGTTAGCAGCGTTGAAGAAATGAACGGAATTGTCAATTCTCTTATGCATCAAGTTTATCAGGTATATTTCTTGTCTAGTAGTGGATTGAATCTCAGCTTTTGGTTTGGTCAGTTGCACTTGGTTGAGTCAAGTGTGTTCCGACTGTTCCTCGTCTAATAAGCCTAGAATTTGGAAAAGCTGAAAGAAACTCTTTTCAAGGTTGGAAGTAAACTTGTCTAGGTAAATATCCGTAAAAGATAATATAACCAGTCTTTTTCTCTCAATTGTCCTTCAAACAGTTCCTATTGAAAGTCTGAAAGATGATAGAACTCCAAACTTTCACATGCAACCATTTCCTCCATATATTCCAGTAGAAAACTATAGAAGGTTACAATTTACTTCGGCTTTGAAATATGATGATTATAGTTTACAGTATGGCTTTGCTGGCTATATCAAGTTTATTGTGTGGTTTTGGCAATATATTTACCTTGTAACTTTCGAACAAAATGGACAGTATTAACAAGTGGTAGCAATGGTCATAATCTGATATTTATCTTTTTCATCACAATATTTTTAGTTTAGATGTAAGAACTGCAAGCGGGGTTGCTATATTCCCTAATTGAGGGAGCTGGGTGCAATGTTGCTGCTTACTAAAGTTAAACCTCATGATTTTTTGAATGAATAATCAAATCTTAAAATGCTATCAGGCACGTATGATGGCCAATCGGTTTGAGCAGTCCTCAGGACAAGTAGCTCCATCTCCAGGAGCGTACCAGGAGGAGAACAATCAAGAGACTTTGATATCCGAGCAGCAAACAATGGATACAGATACTTCTACAGCTGCAAATGTTGAAATAGAAGACTTGCGCAATGACAATAATGTTGCTACCACCGAAGATCCTGCAAAAGGTCAAAATGGAGATTTATCTGGCCAGAACTCATTGAACGAGGAAACAAATTCAGAAGTTGCTGCTGATGCTGAAAATGGGGTGCCGCCTGAAAACAGTTCAAAAGACATTGACATGTAGTTTACAAAAGCAACAACCCATGGTCAGTTTAATTTACCAGTGCCTGTGTCAGTAGGAATGATGCTTCGGTGTGATTCACCAATGATTGAGGTCTTCAAGCTATTCATGTTGTAGACGGGTACAGCGATTGCTATTTCTGCGATGGTGGATGTATTTGTATACTGATCCATGTCGTGGCAAAATGTGTAAGAACTGAGTGCTTAATTTTGGTGCGCAACAAATTACAATATAGGTTCCTCCTATATAGGGGTTGCTGGTTTAATTGTACTCCTAACATTGAGCCTGAAACCGATTTATCATGACAGGCCATTTTTATTACAAGTATTTATTTCTTCTTCGCGCGGCCGACTATGCAGTAATAGGATGTGTCTGCCATACTGATCCAGTTGCATAGCAAGGGTTGTGTATTTGAATTAATCAGAAACATTCAGAGACCATTCTTTGCACTAAATGTTGCCCAGCCCAACAGAAGGTTTTATTCTTCAACTCTCAATATCTTTGTCTAGTCTAGTCCATGTATTCACACCCACCTTAAAATAATACATTTTGTCTTGTTATAATTTTACGAGTTGACGTTGTACAAAATAACATATCAAATGAGCCAATTCACTTAATAGATCAAAACTAATCGTCCATGAAGTTTGTTGCTGCTGCTAATAAATTTAATGTGTATATATTAGTGTTTGAATAAAAGACAACCATCCAAGAGAATGTCTAGGAATTAATATCCGTTCGATATTACAGCATAGTTCTTCCAGAAGTACATAATTCTTATCACCCAAAACACTACTATATGGGATCACATGATCAGGAAGTAAAATGAAAGAGACTGGAAGAAGGCGTCATTCCCCTAGAACTTTGCGTTTCTTGGTTGTGTTCATGTACGGCCTTATGACCCATTCAGTCTGGGCTTCAGTTTGATCCACTGTTCCTAATTTTATCTGCAGGCACCAAAAGGAAATATGTTGTAATCAAATACTCAGACCCCCACATATTCACATCCTCATGCTAAAGATTTAGTCCACATTCAACTTCAAACAAAGGAATAGCTTTTTAAGTAGATTCCATTCCTTGTGCGATATCAATAGGTGCTCAAAACTTGTACCAGGAAAAGTCATTAAGAACATTAGTATTACCAGCAAATTTATATAGGGTCAAGAAAAATGAAATGAAGCAACATTAGTTCACAGAATGGATATGCTTATTATACTTGTGACTAGATAGTAACAATGACTTGACGGGATATTCGACTGATAATATTTCCCCTTGGAATATTATTTATAAACTAAAAAGGACATTAAACATGCCTCTCATTAACGTGACATTGCACCCAATATCATACAATTTATGAATCTGTTAATGCAAAGCTAGTGAGATCTACTACAGTTACAAGTTTATAATATCATTTTACTAGAGTATTTAGTGTAATGATGGTACCAAAATAAATCTGTAGGGCAGATAATAAACTATATGGTATGGCAATTACCTGATATGGTCGCAATTCAAACCGAGGACCGATTTCTTTCAACTCAATTGATTTAGGACCTCCAGGTTTGTCGTAAATATGATGCCTGTATGTTTGTGAATTTTGAAAAGTTAACAAAAGAAAAGACTTGTATGTGTTAGCAAAAGGCTGTTTATGGACTATTCTACTTCCTTATTTTCATGTGAAAAGAGATGCGAGAGACCACACTACAACCCCTGAATAATAACGCTACTGCCAAAGACAGTGCTGGACACAACATGTAAAGTCTGCTGTCTGTCCCCAATATTGCATAAATATGATTGAAGTTTGAAACATAAACATGCAACATTATAGCTATTTTGGCTTATGATTATTCCTAAATGTGTGGACATATATATTCATTTGCCAGATTTCATAATGTGTATCAAATTATTTAAAACTAGATCTACAAAATAAAATTTATCTAAAAATTAAACATAATATCTATGTATAATGGAAAATTCTAAAAATAATGAAGGATTGTTCCCCTCTGTTATGTCCACTAAGATCCTCCCCTGGCTGAGGTTTGTAGAAACCCACAAATCAAAGGATAATGATGGCCACATAAATCTTGCAGAGTATTGCTGTGTTATTCATTCTTACTGCAAGCGTATTTCACCAGCAAACTAAGAGCTCAGGATTAAAACTTTATGTTGATCAAATAAGAATGAACCTGAATGAAATATAGTCAGATTGGTTGGCAAAAGTAATAATTCGCTTGGTATCTGGCTTCGGAACTGGAAAGAGATGCTTCAGAATGTTGGCCATCCTTTCTCCCAGCTACGAGAATTAAAACAAACAATAAATGAATGATTGATTGATAGCTACACAAAAATGATTCCAAAGCATGGCTATTACAATTATACAGTATGCAACGGACAATTATGAGTATGATATCCGACCTTTTAGTTGATAAATCAGAAGCAACACAAATTGCAAACAGAACAATCTGCTTAACAATACATGTATTAGCTTGTCATCTCAAACCTCAATAAAACACAGTTAAGATAACACCCAAAATGATTTGAAAACAGAAGTCCTCTGGAAAGCTAATTTTCTTTTATAACTTCCAACAACATACTAGTTATCTAGCTTCCATATACAGCAAGATAATGTATATAAAACACAATCTTAAAGAGATCAATAATTGTGCTGAAAAGAAAATTTTAAACATCTCAATACAGACATGCGTACCTTGGTAGAGAAGTTGTTAAGTATTAAATGTGGATAAGCCTCAGGCATTGTCCCAATAGCTTTCTTGTCTTTTATGTCATGTCTTGTGACCTAGAACATAAACAACAGTATATTCAGGCACAGAACAGATAGGCAAAAGAAAAGGTTCTGGACATGAAGAGGCAATAACTACTTACCACATTGTGTAGTGTAAAGTATGCAGTTGGACCAAATGGTAAGTGGCTTACTACCAAACCAACTGGTACACCACGATGTTCATGGACAAAAATGACATCAGTAAAATCACGAGACCGGCAAAATTCTACAATTTCAGATACAACCTGCAAGTAGATCACAAAATTAATATAGGTATGCTAGTTTTCATATTTGAATTTAACAATTGAGACAGATACACAATGTTCAGAGCTGCCCAACTTGCTTAAGACAGCTGGCCTTCTAATACCATAAACATATTGAATCATATTTTGTAATTTGTATGCACCAATGCATCAATCTTTTCCAGATGTCTAAATTTACAGTCAAATATTTTGTAATATTTTCTATGTATCAGTCTCCTTCAATTGGCCAAATTCAACATTCCCACAAGGGCCACAACAGAGCCAAGGATAAATGCTTTGAAACTCAAAGAGACATAAAACCAACTAACCTGGCCTCCACGATTTACGCGCTCTGCATTAGGGAAGACAATCTTCAGCTCCTGAAGGATAGGCGGCGTTTGAAACATAGTTGACAATTTAAATGTAATTGCATACATAATATCCAATGAAATTGAAGAAACACTAACAATAAAAGCAAACAGGATGAAACTAACATAAGACCGACCTTCACAAACTGTGTAAGGGGTGCACTTGGGTTCCTGGATGTTGTGAGCAAAATTTTAGGATCTCTTTCCCATGCATTTGCATATTCATCATCAATGTGTGTCCTTGGGACTGAATTGCAGCAATAAACAGCAAATTAAACAAGAAAATACCAATAAAATATAAAACATTAACATCCAACATAGCAGGATAGCCATATATTATTAAACCTTAAGAGACCCAAGTTTTGGGGTAATTTACAAGAGGGTGTGTTCTGCTCTATATGCATATATGCTTTGTAATTGTATAAAACTAAATAAAGACAGTTGAATGTGCAAACGTAAGAAGTTAACAACACATCATCTAATTAGAAATGCCATTTCAACAAGCTAAAATATTTCTTTCAAATGCCAATTCAACCCAACACCCACAACCCCAAAACAAAAACAAACAGTTACAGTTCTAGAATGGCTAATATAGTCGGGTTAACACCCAAATTGTACACGTAAAACAATTAACATAAGACATCAAGCCATATCTGTCATTATAATGCAAGCTGTCACGAGGTCAAATATAAACGTTGTCTTGGAGGAGGGTTTATAAGTCTTTTTAGCATGTTAATAATAAAAGGAGGAAACGACGTCGTATGGAATGGAGCAGTTGGATAAGAGCTAGTAGAT
>JAYMSX010111884.1:0-10832 GCA_036897705.1 Geranium maderense
CTCGACGCTTTTGCTATGGTATGTATACTCTTTTTCTTTTACACCTCACCACATTTCCTCTGCCACTTTGTCGAAGGAAATATGTTTTAAGAATTCGCCACGGTTTGTTTCTAAGTGTCCCAACGGCCTGACTCTTTTATTTATCGACAATAAGGCAGTAAATCTATCCTAAACCTAAACCCCCACCCACTAGAATTTGAACACCGGAATTCATAAGAGATAGTGCTCATCTTGACCAACTATCCCGACACTAGCGGATCTCGACGAGGCTGACTCTGGTGTCTCAGACTTCTTCATGTACGAATTGAGTCACAGAAATGACTTGATTCTTGTCTGTTTGTGTGTCTTCACCATTTATCCCGACCTACTCAAGACTCCAGTCTGGACATAGGGAAAATTGCTACAAGCATCCAGCAAGTGGCATTTTTGACAGTTTCATGTACTGGTTGGGTCCTTGGACCGATTATCTTAAGATTTTGGATTGGTAACTGAGCGTTTTGTATATGCGTGTGTTTTACTCCAATTTGTAAGTTTGCAATCGGTTTAAGGTGGAATTGTACATTCAGTATAACTTATACTGTTTCTGTTTGTATTATACAGGTATATAACCACTTCGACATGAAGCATGAAACGGCCGCTCTTCTGGAGTCACGAGCACAGCAGTCTTCACAACTATGGTTCCACCGTTACGACAAGGACCAGAATGAAGATCTCCTAGACTCGATGAGGTACTTTATCGAAGCAGCTGAAGTCCACACCTCCATTGACGCTGGAAACAAAACACACAGAGCTTGTGCTCGTGCTTCCCTCGTCTCCCTCCAAATCCGGATTCCAGACTTTCAGTGGCTGAATCTAACGGAAACCAACGCCAGGCGAGCTCTAGTTGAACAGTCTCGGTTCCAGGAAGCTCTAATCGTTGCTGAAGCCTACGGTCTGAATCAGCCGAGCGAGTGGGCGCTGGTTCTCTGGAACCAAATGTTCAAACCCGAGTTGACAGAAGAGTTTGTGGCGGAATTTGTTGCCGTCCTACCTCTCCAGCCTTCCATGCTCATCGATCTTGCGAGGTTCTATCGTGCTGAGGTGGCGGCCAGAGGGGACCAATCCCAGTTCTCGGTTTGGCTCACCGGAGGGGGATTGCCGGCTGAATGGGCTAAGTACTTGGAGAGGTCTTTCCGATGCTTGTTGAAGAGGACTCGGGATCTGAGGCTACGCTCACAGTTGGCTTCCGTCGCCACCGGATTCCTAGACGTGATTGATGGATGCATGAAGTCGCTGGATAAAGTCCCCGACAACGCCGGACCACTCGTGCTCCGGAAAGGACATGGCGGGGCCTACCTCCCCCTCATGTGAGCTCGACGAATCGATCAACCGTTCTGGAGACGATGATGCTAAATTTTATTGAAGCGTTTCTTTTCATTTCGTCGTAAAAAGTCACCGATAACGCCAGACCTCTCGTGCTCCGGAAAAGGCATGGCGAGGTCTACCTCCCCCTCATGTGAGCTCGACGATCAACCGTTCTGTAGACGATGATGCTAAATTTCGTCGAAGCTTTCATTTCTTCGTCGTAAAAAGTCGGAAAGGAAGGAGATGTTTGTAGGGTAATGCCATTTGTTCATTTGCTAGCAATGTTTTGTAAAATCATGCTGTTGTAGGTTTCTTTATTTCCCAAAAGTTTTGGTTGATGAGCTTCAATTGTATATTTTTGTAGATCGGTTCGATTTTCTTATCGATTCGAATTTTGTTTCCTTTTCAGTAAGAAATGTACAATAATATGTTCATATTTTTGTGATATGAGATTGGTGCGTGCTTTGTTCGGCTTATTTTGAAAATCCTCTCGTTTCTTATTAGTTCCCGATTAATCTAATGCCTAACATTTTATAGAATACTGATGTTCATTTCATGAATATTTTAGTTTCTTGAGTGAAAATTAAAGAGCAAAAACCGTTTGCTCGAAGGATGATTTCTAGATCTTTGGATTCAATGAGATCGAAACAAAGTTTGTATACAAAACTGGTTAAACAAGATAATCTCGGACTAAAATGAGCTCAAAACAAAGTTATATACACTAAATCGGGTTAAACAAGATAACATATGACCAAAACGAGATCATAACAACCTTTATACCACAAGTTACCAAAAAATATGAATCTTACACACTAACGATCTTACGTTCAAGTTACTGTCACATAGTTTTATAGTCTAAAACACGCTCTCGATAAACGAGTCTCATTCGATTTAAAAGTATACAAGAGAGAATCCGATAGGGAAAAGATATAATTTCGAGTAGCGAACCGTAATTTTGTAAGAAAATTATTCATTGGGGTCTTTTATTAATAAAAGGTGAAGGTTGGGCCAAAATCAAATTTATGATTCTCTGAAACCTAAAACCCTTTACTTAAACCCACAGACAGCCGTTTGCCAGAAATTGCCATAAATTTGAAGAAAAAGGGCATAAATTTTTCCACAGTAATCGACGAAGGGACGAAGAAGAGAATGAGGAAGAAGGTTGACGAACGTATCAGAACTCTTATCGAGAATGGCGTCAAGAGTCACCATCGCTCCATGTTTGTCATCATCGGTGACAAATCTCGCGACCAGGTCTAATTCTATATACTTTTGGATCATTTTCTGTTTGGTTGCCTGAGAAAGGAGTTGATTTTCACTAGTTTTGAGTTTTTGAAGATACCATTCTGAGAAGTTATGATTTTCAACAGTTTTGGTTCTCATGTTGATTTTTATGTGTTATTTTGTGTTTCCAGATTGTGAATCTTCACTACATGCTGAGTAAAGCAATGGTGAAGTCTAGGCCCAATGTCTTATGGTGCTACAAGGATAAACTTGAACTTAGCAGGTTGGTGATACTTTTATTGACATTTTAGTTGCTGTTGTAGATGTTTTGGGTTCATATTGTTGATTTGAAATGAGTTGGAGTAACTAAAGTTTTTAATTGGACGGAAAGTTGCTTGCTTGATGGAGTTTGTGTAACCCCAATCCCTCGAACTTACTTTTGCATCTGAATTTTTATTTGTATTCTTGTTTCCTCGTCAGTTGACTCCCGATTACTCACCTTTACTATGGATGCAACTTGTGTCACTGTTGACCCCCTTCCTATTGTTTATCTAGTGCAGTACTATGTGGCGGCTGATGTCTTGTGCAATGCATTTCAATTTATGAGGAAAAGCCAATTTGGAATTATATTATTCTGATAGGAGACTGTGAAGCACCTATATTTTTGTAGTGTATTTGAATTGTACATAATAATGCTTAATACAAGTTAATCAACCATGGAGGATATAGTTTTATGGGAGTTTCAATATGCGCCATAAATTTTGGTTCAATGTTTAAGATGTGTTTTTCTGCTATTAGTCTTCTGTTGGATAGTTTCTATACCGGTTCAGAGCCTTAATAATATTGTTGTAGAGGCAAGAGAAGAGAAAAAAAGTGTCTGGAAAGTCAGATTTTGGTTGTTTGTTGTGTGCAGTCACAAACAAAAGCGTGCAAAGCAGGTTAAAAAGTTGATGCAGAGGGGATTGCTTGATCCTGAGAAGGTTGATCCTTTTTCACTTTTTGTGGAAAGTGGAGGACTGAAGTACTGCTTATACAAGGATTCAGAAAGAATTCTTGGGAATACTTTTGGCATGTGCATACTGCAGGTATCTGGCTATGTTGCATGTCAGCCTAATATGTCCTTAAATTGTAGGAAGAATGTTGATGACAGACTTTTTCTAACTTCGTTTGGCTTCTTCTGACCTGTTTTTTTGTTGTATTAGGATTTTGAGGCATTGACACCAAATCTTCTAGCCAGGACGATAGAAACTGTGCAGGGTGGTGGGCTGATTGTGTTGCTGCTTCGCTCTCTATCCTCATTGACCAGTCTGTATACAATGGTTATGGTATGAATACGTCTTTTTACGTTATTCTGAACTTTAAAAGCAGCAATATCTTTATTGCTTCATAACTTATGCATTGCTTACTTTCAGGATGTTCATGATAGATTTCGTACTGAATCCCATTCCGAGGCCACTGGACGCTTTAATGAGCGCTTTTTGTTATCACTCGCATCATGTAAAGCTTGTGTGGTCATGGATGATGAGTTGAATATATTACCTATCTCCTCTCATATACGTTCAATAGCACCAGTTCCTGTTAAAGAGGTAATTTTTAGCTTCTTAAATTTTGGGTTGGGGTAGGAATCAGATGGTGAAAACACATTTTCATGTTAATCCTTCTCTAAGGTTTGTATATGATTCCATTGCATGGATTAGTTTCTTCACGTGGGTGAGCAGAACTGATGTGTAAATATTAGTTCATTCTTGTTTCCTGGAAGATTTATGCAACTCTTTTCCTTGTCTTCACATTGTTTTCTAAAGGACTCTGAAGGGCTTTCAGAAGCTGAAAAGGACTTGAAGAATTTGAAAGAGCAACTAAAGGATGATTTTCCTGTTGGTGCCTTGATTAAGAAGTGTTGTACATTGGATCAGGTGAAGCTTCTTTGGCTAAAATGTGAAGTTCCTTCAGTATCTATGTCAAGAAGAACAAATGTTGGGCTAAATGTTAATTGGTTTGGGTATTTTCTTGTCTCATTAGGGGAAAGCGGCAATTACATTTCTTGATGCCATTCTGGACAAGACCTTACGTAGCACAGTTGCTTTGCTTGCTGCTCGTGGTCGTGGAAAGTCAGCTACACTTGGTTTGGCAATTGCCGGAGCAGTTGCTGCAGGGTAACATACTAGAACGATACCCACCTTTCTGAAACAATTTCCGTTTGTTTAATTTTCTGTTTTCTATATTAAATTCTAATTTGGAAAATGCAATGTCATAGGTATTCAAATATCTTTGTGACCTCACCCAGCCCTGAGAACTTGAAAACCTTGTTTGAATTTGTATGCAAGGGTTTAGATGCTCTTGAGTATAAGGTATGGATGCTCTAGCTCTTTGGTTGGTTTGACTCACATCTTATTCAACCAAGATTTTGAATTGCATTGCTTGTTTCAATTATAGTTTTAAAAAACATTTTCTAGTGTATTTTCTTTGATTTTAATGGGGATGAAGCATGCTATGTAAATACAGCAGAAAACAAAGTTAATTTATCTTACCTTGGTTATTATAGGCTAATTAAAAAATGGTCATGACATAAGCTTTTCTCATAGCATGCCATGATTTAAATTTTTCTATCACTATGTGTCGGTTTCTAATTGTGTCACTAGACTGTTATTCCAATTTTGTGTCGGTTGCTAAAAATGATTTTGTTTGATATTTTCATATGAACCTACTATCTATATCATCTGTTCACAGGAACACATAGACTATGACGTGGTGAAAAGTAACAACCCTGACTTCAAGAAAGCAACTGTACGTGTCAATATATACAGGCAGCATAGGCAAACAGTTCAGGTAAGCAGTTTTTTATTCTTTATCTTGATTATATTTTACAGTCTCCCGATCTGCATATTTGTAAGATGTCAAAATGTTCAGTGCTGAAGTTCCTCAAGTTCTCTGAAACACATATTTTGTTAGAAATGGCTTTAATCAATGCATACTTGTGCCTTGCTGGTTCTTAAACAGTCAAGATATTGTATTCTTAGTCTTGGCTCATTTTAGGTGGTTTAGCTTTTAACTGTTATTTCATGCATGCATATTTTATGGGCTTACTTCCTTAAGTATCTATTATAATTTATTTTTTATATATGCATGCAGTATGTACAACCACATGAACATGAGAAGCTTTCCCAAGTTGAGCTATTGGTTATTGATGAAGCAGCAGCAATTCCTTTACCCATCGTGAAGTCTTTGCTTGGTCCTTATCTGGTCTTCCTTTCATCTACTGTGAATGGGTATAGTTATTTTATTCAAGAAAATCTAATTCTTTTATTAAATGATCCTTCATCTTTGTTTCCAATGATGTTTATTGTTGGTATTTCTTTAAGCATCATTGATGCGTTCTTTCACTTTGAAAGATGAGTCCTATTATAGCTTATTTGCTGACAAATTTCCTACTTAAAGGTATGAAGGTACTGGCCGGTCTTTATCTTTAAAGCTTCTGCAGCAGTTAGAGGAGCAAAGCCGGATACCTGGTAGCAGCGGGGAAGGCTCCGTTTCAGGTATTTTCTTAACTTTTGCTCGATTTTGCGAATCTCATGCTTTTGCATGCAAATTTATGTTAAGGATGGCGTTTAAGCTTGCAAGAAGCAGTTTTTCCCTGTGCTTTGATTATTTTTTGCTGCGTATTATTGCTAGAATTAAGTTATTCTCTACACATGCATATGCACACAACATGAACCCACCATGTGGTGTATATGCTCTTGGTATCCTACATGACAGAATTAATAACTTTTATGCTGTAGACATTAGCAGCTATGTACTCCGAATCTATAGCTCGTGTGCCTGGCTGATTTATTATTTTCCTTCAATTGTAGGTCGTCTTTTCAAAAAAATTGAACTGAGTGAACCTATTCGGTACTCCTCCGGTGACCCAATTGAATCTTGGCTCCACGGTTTACTTTGTTTGGATGTTACAAAATCCATACCTGGCATCAGCAGGTTAGAACTTAACTGTTGAGGGCAATGACCCGAGAATAACAACTTCATCCACTAATTCTTTTTTCCTTGCAATCAGATTACCTCCACCGAGTGAGTGTGATTTATACTATGTGAACCGGGACACACTTTTTTCTTATCACAAGGACAGTGAGTTATTTTTGCAGGTAATTTTCATTCTTCTGACTGGTATATTTATTTCTTTTGATTCAGTTATTATCATTTGTTTTGTGATTGTATACTTCTTACTTGCAGCGAATGATGGCCCTGTATGTCGCTTCTCACTACAAAAACTCCCCAAATGATCTTCAACTGATTGCTGATGCTCCTGCTCACCATCTCTTTGTGTTACTTGGTACATTTGTTTTCCTTTAATCAGATTTCATTCATCTAAATATTTGTAAGGTTGCATTGTACTTACTTCAAAATTGCATGTAGGTCCGGTTGACGAGTCAAAAAATCAGCTTCCTGATATTTTGTGTGTAATCCAGGTTGGTGCCTTCTTTCTATATGGTTCTACCAAAACGATGATTACCTTTATCCTCCGGTCCCTCCCGACTAAACAAAGCCATAATGCAGATGTTCAAAACCATAATTATGCTTTTACTTCTCCTTGTTGAAAATACATCTCACATTGGCTAAATATAAAGGAACAGAGCTACATAGAAAAGACCTTTTACTTGTGGAACCCTACCCGTTATGTGTTGCCTGATTTTTAAGAAGTCTTTATCCCTGAAATAGACCTTCCCATACTAAGATTTCTGCTTTGTTATGGGTTATGATTGCCTGTGTAAAATTCCAAATTGTTGCTAATTTGTCTATGTTGAGATACTTATACGATACACAACATATCCTCACAGGTTTGTCTTGAAGGACAAATTTCTCGTAAATCTGCAATGAGAAGTTTAAGTGAAGGCCATCAACCATCTGGAGACCAAATACCATGGAAGTTCTGTGAACAATTCCAGGATACAGTTTTCCCTAGTCTCTCAGGGGCCCGCATAGTGCGCATTGCCACCCACCCTGGTGCAATGAGGGTAATCCACTCTTCCATGCTTTGCCGTGTTGCATTTCTTCACCCAACTCTTGGATCAACCTTACGGTATTTCTCTTTTTTGTAGCTTGGATATGGTTCTACTGCAGTTGAACTGTTAGCAAGGTAAATGCATGATTTCTCTTCTCCTGATTTTGTCAGTCACCATTACAAACAAACAAAACTCTTATCTGCCTAGCCTATGTGAAATTAAATTGTTTGCGTAAAATCTCTCGAGCACCTAGAGAAACAAAGGGATACTTAAACCTATGTATTCTATTTGTTCGCCCAAAGTTGAACTTGTTGATTGAATGATGTTGACGATCTTGTTTTGTGTACTTATGTAAATTATAATAGTTATTTTGCTTTGTGGTTTGTGTGGTACATTCAAAAATCTAACGAAGACACTTTTACTGTTTTATTATGTTTAGGTATTTTGAAGGACAGTTGACACCTATATCTGAAGTAGATGTCCAAGATGATGCCGAAGCTCCACCTGTCAGAGTTACAGAAGCTGCAGAGAAGGTCCATTTCATACCTAAATCTGGTTTTATTTCTCTAAACAATCCTTATTTGTTTGTTGCACTTAACTATGGTGATACATATTTTTTTCTATTCGGGTTTACATATTATTTAGTCGTTGAGGCTGACTCGGTCTTTTACCTATCATATTTAGTTGGCAATTCATTCTTAAATCTCCATTGACATCCATCACAATTACAGTTGTACGCCTAACCGAAAAAGTGCCAATGACTTTTTATAAGCAGTGAATTGATCTAGACGTATAATCTACAAAACAATGACTTTTACTTTGCATATAACCGACCTTCTGATGTTAGTTTGTGGCTTTCATATATCAAGTTTGTAGTTTTATCTTAGAATAAGTTTGTTTCCGTGATTCTCTCTTTTAAATTGTTAAATATTTTTTGTGCAGGTTTCATTGTTGGAAGAATCTATAAAACCTAGAACTGATCTCCCTCATTTGCTGGTACATCTTCGTGAAAGGCGACCTGAGAAGCTCCATTACCTTGGTGTCTCCTTTGGGCTTACTTTGGACCTTTTCCGCTTTTGGAGAAAGCATAAATTTGCTCCATTTTACATTGGCCACGTTCCAGTTAAGATTCTTTTTAATTTTCAAACTTTCGTGTCTTGCGTAAGAGTACTCTAAAGGGCTTCGAGTAATTGATTGGTGTATTGACATTTTCCTTACCAAATCAGAGTACCGTGACTGGAGAGCATACATGTATGGTCATAAAGCCGTTGAATAATGATGATATAGACTTTAGCGGAACAGATCAATGGGGATTTTTTGGTCCTTTTTATCAAGGTTAGTCTGTTCTTAGAAATATTCTCATCCATGTGTTATTTATTGTTTCTCGCCGGTTCATATCTTCATGTTTTTGCTGTTCCCTCAGATTTTAAGCAGAGATTCATTAGACTCTTGGCTTCTACTTTCCGTACAATTGAGTATAAACTTGCTATGAGGTTAGTTCCTAAATCTACTCCCAAAAATTTGTTAAAAAATCAACATGCTCATTTTACTCGTTATGATACAGCATCATAGATCCAAAGATCAACTATAGTGACGTAGATCCAACTTCCAGCTCTAATGGATTTTTGAAGTCACTTGATGATATTTTAACACCACATGATATGAAGCGGCTCAAATCGTACACCGACAATCTTTCTAATTATCACTTGGTAAGTCTCCCGGGCATTGTTTTTGACAAATGGTCCATTGATCAATCCTATAAAAAACTAAAACATTTTTATATCAATTTTAAAGAAATTTTGATTCTGTATTGTGTTAATTCTATTTGACGGTCTAACTCGTATGCTCTACTTTACAGATTCTCGACCTCGTTCCAGTACTTTCACGTATGTATTTCCAGGAGAAGCTTCCTGTTACTTTATCTTACGTTCAAGCTTCTGTTCTGTTATGCATCGGCTTACAGAATCAAAACGTATCTTACACTGAGGTATGATCCGCTTGATCAAGTGACCAATATAACAAAGACTCACCCGTAACACAAGAAGCTTTTGCTATGCATATGATCTCACCGAAAATTTGAACAAAAAAAACGTTTGCTCCATTTGTTTTTGACAGGGTCAAATGAAGTTGGAAGGGCAGCAGATATTGTCACTCTTCATAAAAGTGATGAATAAGTTTCATAAATATCTAAATGGCATTGCATCGGACGAGATCAGCCGAACCATGCCAAGACTAAAAAATGTAAGTCGAGTGGAGTCCACTCAACTTTTGTTTTTTTCTTTTTATAAATAAATCAGAACTTTGTGAGCTTCACATTAGAAGGCATCTGTCTTGCGTTCCTATGTAAATCATCTTGCTCTTGAGTACACGGAATGTGTCTTTACCAGTGTTCTGAAAATCCCCAACTGATCAGATTAATCATCAACTAGTTCCCGATTAATTCTAAATTCTGATCTGATTATCGAGATACAACAGCAGTTTTATTTTGGAAAGTGATGTCATACTCATAACTGATGCTTTGACTGCATCCATTTTGTTAAGCTTTTTCACTCTTATCGACGTGAACCTGTTTTGGTTGACTCGTTCAGGTTGTCATGGAACCTCACAAGATCTCTGTGGACGATGACCTTAAAGAAGCGGCTAAACAAGTCGAGGTGCGCCTCTCTCACACACACACTCACACACCCTTTCTCTATTTGAGTATATTTTCCCTCACACGTGTTATCCATATATAGGAGGGAAGGAAAGCGAAGATGGAGAGCGCACTGGATCCCGAGCTGCTCCAACAATACGCCATAACAGACAAAGATGCTGAGTTCGAGAATGCACTAAAGAACAGCGACCCAAAGAAACTCTCCAGCGGCCTTATCAGCGTGAAGTCCAGTAAGGATAAAACGGAAAAGCATGGAAAGCACAAAGAGAGTAACAAGAGCGAGAAGAAGCGAGGCAAAGACGATCACAAGAAATCCTCTTACAAAAAGAGGAAGATGACCTGATGAAATGAAAAATGTGTAAGATGCAATTTTGTTCCGAATGCTATAGTTTTTGCATTCTTTTGGCTACTCACAATTTTTGGTGGATGAATAGCACAATTGCTCAATCTCTGATTCTATCTTCATCTGTTGTAAATGTATAATGGTCACAGCTATTTCTTCAGTAGGAACTTAAGTATTTTTATTTTCATTACTGGTTTAGAAATTTTATTCAAAACTGTCTAATATGAAATTCAATATTCGGATTGAAATATATTTAATAGTAATGTATAATATT
>JAYMSX010112229.1:0-12705 GCA_036897705.1 Geranium maderense
CCACGCCCACGCGGCGGAGCCGACGGTGGCTACGGCCAATTTTACCCTGGACTGGCTAATTTCAGTTTTCCAAATCAAGGACAAGCTCTTCCCTTCTTCCAAAACCCCGCAGTACCCTTCTTCCAAAACCTCAATTTCAATCCCCAACAGTTCCAGGGTTTCCAAGCTCGGCCGTTCTCGCCGCCGAGCCCTAACGAGCTGGGGGCGAAGGTGGAGCGTGCGGTTGTGAAGGCGCGTCGCGATTTTGTAGCTGCCAAACAAAGTGTCACGGCGTGGAAGGTTTCGGAGGCTGTGCTTTTGTCTCTGCAGGTTGATTCGTGGAGCTCGTTGGGATTGAAGATGCAGCAAGTTCCGTCTCTTAACCATCTCATGTCCATCGAAGGGAAGGTACAGTGATAAAAAGTACTTTTTTAACATTCATATAAAACTGTAAGTGTGCTTATGTTTACTTTCTTGCACTAGTACTTAAAGGGTCTTCTATGGAAATCAGAAAGAACAAAGGCGTCACATTTAAGTGATCAAATGAGTTTGGTTGTATATGTCACCCTTAATCTTAAAGAACAGTTAACATTTAGTGGTAGAAAAACATAGTAATATATGTACTTTTTGATCACCCAAGAATAAATAGATGGTTAAGTTTGCACTTTTTGATGCAAAAAGCCAAATACTACGATCTTGTTGGCTGTTTCTTACACTTCTCTTGGCAATTCTGGGGTACATGATTATCCAATCTTCTATCACAAATTTGAAATTGTTCATAATAATAATTGAAGAGCTGGAGACTGTTTCTCAAATTTGGTTTCTTGTATACACACAGTTTCTCAGAAAACCTGCAGGATCTATCTCCCTTGATTAACTTATCTTCTTCAATTCAGTTTTTTCTGCTTCAGTTTTTTTTACATTTTCTTGCTGGCTATTCAGATAAATGCCTTTATCCATTGCTTTGTTGGGGTTTCGAGGATCACTACGCTGTATGATTTGGAAGTGGCAATATGCGAGAATGAGAGCATAGAACAGTTTGAAGATTTGGAATTGGGCCCTCTAGTGCGGCACCCACTTGTTGTTCATTACTTTTCAGTGAGTCATGGTACAAATGAAGTATATAAGATAAATACCGAGGAGGTTATACTTTGTCTTTCCGAGTTCATGGATGTCCGAACAAAGAGAGATATTATTAGCACTGAAGAACTTTTGGATTTTATTGCTAAGAAGTACTCAGTTGCTGGCAGGGAATCGATTGGTGTACGAGTGCAGGGCTTGGGGTATGTGACATTTACTGTGCTCCTTTTAAGCAAAACATATATGCTATTGCTTATATATAGACTTCCTCATTTTGGTATAATAGATTAGGCCGTGCTTTGATGCTTATGAATGGGAAAACTGTGATTTGCATTTCAGAAATAAATTCCTTTCTGATTGTGGTTATTAAACTTCATGATATAGGTGGCATATCTTTTGCATTGGGAAAGCTAAGAGAGAAGAGAAGGACAATATAAAGAAATGCATGACTACATTGAAACCATCACTCAATAAAAGAATAACACCTCATATACTTAATCCAGAGAGGAAAGAGCAACTAGATGATCGTTTTTGTGCTATTTCTCAGCGTTTTAAATCATTTTCCTCAGTACATGAACAGTTCCGCGGGAAGCACATAAAATTTGTTTCATCAAGTTCAGGAGAAGAAGACAGTGATGATAGCATGCACGAAATGGACAAGAGTGAGAAGGATGCACATAGTCACTTTAAAACTTCACAAGACATGAGAAGTCTTGATAAAACCAGTAGCTGTCCTTATCCATCAGCAACTGAAGAGATTACACGACTTGGGTTGAAGAGTGATGCGACTTGCAGTCCAAGTTGCTCTGATAATGATGAGCTTAAAAAATCAAAAACACCACCTAAAACTTTCCAGAAAACACAAGTTAAAAGGGGTGACAAACTTATCACTACCAGTGGCAGCTCTAAGTTCAGCGAGAGTAATAGGCCAGTTAGAAAGAAACGGAGATCAGAAAAGGCAAGTGGCAGCCTCACTGTACCACAAAAGAAAGTTAAGAGGGATAAGGTAGGGGGTACAAAGTTGAAATTTTGTGACCAGACCAACGAGTTTAACTCTAATGATCTTCCGCTCGATACTGATTCAACAAGGATGTTCGTCTCAACCTGGAAGGATGCCTGCCGGGAGCATACTGCAGTTGAAGTATGTTACATTCTCAACATAAAACATATTGTGATTATAAAATTGACTTTGTATAAAGATTCTCTTGCGTTGTTTGTTATTTTTCCTATTATATTTGGTATATTTTGCGCAGCATTGTGTTTAATATGTTACTCCATATTCATCTTTTGATAATGTTGATTCACTTGCATAAAAATGACATTCCATTTAACTTTTTGTTGCTACACGTGCATAGGGATTGGATGAGTAAGTTAATGCAATCTTCCTCTTGTTTTTCTGTATGATGTCATTGTATTCTTTCTCTGGAACTTTTCTACTAATGAATATACTTTTGTAGTCTGCTTGCTGGAAAACTTAAATTGCCGTTCAAGTATTTGCTTTGTCTAAATTTTTAGAAATCAGCAATATGGCATTCGTATTTGTTGCTTATTGTTTTTTCTTTTACTATAATGCCTTGACAATATCCTTGCAAAACCAGTTTGTCTTCTCCCTTGTCTTGGTCCATGCATAACATCATTATGATGTTCAGATTGCATGTGAGGGGGACTGTTCAAGTAGTCACGGTTAGGTTAGTGATGGGTCTTAACTAATTAAAATATTTTAAGCCTTTGTTCATTACCAAATGGCTTAGAGCTGGATGCCTTATCACTTATCTTGCTACTTTCTTACATCATAATTTGGTGCTGAATAGATAGCTATGCTTCACTTTCAATTACGTTTCTTGTTATTTTTATTCTTTTGGGAAAGTTAAATCCTAATGCAGAGATGGACTATTTATTAATTATGTTCATACATGATTGTGTATTTCACTTTTCTGTAGGTTTTTGAGAGAATGCTTGACTTCTATAAAACAACAGCTCGCCAAAGGAAGAGAATGAAATCAATGCTATCATCCTATCCATTTGCTGGATTACTAAATGTTGCTGTGAGTTGACTATGTCTATGTTATTGTTTCATAAATCTTGCCACCAAATATTTGCTGATTCGAGATGGTTCACCATGCAATGAAAGTCAGCCTTTGCTTAATCGAGACAATTTATGGATTGTGGTTTACAATTTTTTCCTATAGGTTTTGTGATTCATTGATATGAGACTGTTATCTAGCAACATATGATTTACTAGCTTCCATACTATCATTGCAGGTTACATCCATCAAATGCGGGTTGTGGGACAACGTCTACGATGCTTTGCATACTATCAGTCAAGATGAATTAAACAATTCCCATTCTGAGAAGTCTCCTGAATTTGAGATCATAGGTGTTAAGGGAAATGAAAAGAACTCACCAGTCGTTGATACTGACATTGTGGAACGGGAATGCAGTAAGTACTATTCTAAACTAATGCTTTACCTACTGATGATTATGTTATGGTGATTATACATTTTGACCTTTGACATGAGTGAAAGGGGATCTAGCAAAATAGGTTGAGAAATGGGATATATTTGTCTATTTAAAAGCCAGTTTTAGCTTTTTTTAGTGCAACATTAAAAAGTGCTAGAGGGGAATGTCTTGTGGTGCCACCATTGGCTCCTAGTTATCTATATCTTTGCATGTGCTTATATTTCAATTTATTCCCACAAATGTCTTGAATAATTAACTTTATGATGACTGTGTGATTTGAATTTTGGAGCTACAAGAAAAGGAGAAACTTTGCAGACCAAATTATATGGTAGCTGAGAAGTATATTTCTTCTGCAATTAATTTAAGATTATGATTCTAATCAACTCTACAGTTAATCCAGTTGCACTAACTTGTTCTATAGTATTGTTCATTTATATATGCTGGAAAATGTTTGCTTTGATTCACATTTTAATATGGTTCATTGAGTATGCAAATCCAAATTATATCATGCTTGATTATTGAGTGCTTAAACTACCGCAGAAATCCTTGTCTTGGAATAAACGAGCTTAGGTGAAATAGAATATGCTGAAACAGATTTGATATGATGGTACATATTGTACTACTATGACTTAGAAGATATAAAGAAATGCATATGCTTGCTACACCGTCAAATTGAAAGTTCTCTTGACACTTCTGAGTATTGTTATATTCATTCTCTACTTCTGCTATTGCCAAATCAACTTTTGCATTCTGCTGCAATGTATCATATATTCATATTTATATAAAATCTGCAGGCGTCAAAGATGTCATTGACAAGGTTGCTAGCTATTTTGAGCTTGATCCTGAAATCCATAGCATCAGAAGATCTCCAATAGAAAATAAGCTCATGGGATTTAGAAAGCTTTACTCTTGTGAGTCTTGGGTAGCTGACAAGTTATGTGTGAAAGAATTTAAGTCCCTTGGTCATGGTGATTTTTACATGTTTTTAGAGCAACATGCATCTTTGCTACCAAATGTATTGCAGAAAATCTTGAATGGTGATGAAAATGAGAAGTGCCCCTTGGATGTTTGCTTGCTGGAGCAAATAGTGGTTGAGTTGGTATCACAAGCTTCAAACACTTTATCTGGAAATGAAACTGTAACTGAACAAATGATTTCCATGCTTCTTACAAGGCAATTCCCATCGCTCAGTTTCAAATTACGGGAAAATGGTTCATTGGAAGCGTTTCTGGATATTGTTGGGAAGCATAAAAACAATGCGATTTCTAATTCTGTGGTATTTTCTGCACCTTTGTCAGAATCGTGTTTTAATAAAGACTCGTTGGGTTATGATGAGAGCAACGTATTAGAAATCGCTGATATAAGAACTGACATTGATAGCAAAGCTATACCTTCCAAATTAGTTACAGTTAAGGATGCAATTGAAGTCCTATATAAGGCCCCAATGCTGTCAGATCTTAAAGCATGGTCTCATTGGGACACAATATTTGCACCATCACTTGGTCCTCTGGTGACATGGTTGAGAAATGAAGTCCGTAAGGAAGACCTTTGGTGTTTGATGACGGAAGATGGAAAAGTAATTCGGATTAATCCTTCTGCCACAGTAAATTCGTTCTCGGAAGCTGCGATGAAAGGCTCAGCGTTCTTGACTGCAGTGGAACTTCTATCTATCTATTGTTCAGTTGGTGGTGAAAGGCATGTCCCCTTTTCCCTTATTAAGTGTCATGCCCGTTGTGCATTTGAAGCTATTGTGAAGAATTGTCTGGATGATGTGGAAGCAAATGATAGTCAGAATATTCTCAGACATGGAAATAAACAGCAAATTTGTGGGGAAGTTAGTTCTAGTGGTTTGGGTAGTAAACTACAAACCAACTTGAGTAAAATGGATAAAGCGGTGCTTGTCACATCAACATTTTTTCTCGACTGTATTTATCATTTCCCTTCTTATCATCGTAAATTTGCTGCTGATGTGCTCCTTTCTGGCTTGCGATCTGTTATTAAAGATGCTTACTCTGCCATTTTGTGTGAATGCAAACAGCTAGAGCAGCGCATCATGCTTCATGATGTTGGAATGGCTCTTGGTATAGTTGAATGGATCAACGATTACCATGTATTTTCTTGCACCAGCACTGTAGATTCATCTGTGTTTTCTGAGGCTTCATGCTTGAAAGCTTCTGGGTCAGATTTACACTCCGGAAACATGCAGGATATTCCTGAAAGGTTTCCCTCTTCTGAAGAAAAAATCTCTGTGTCTGTGGAGGCAGATTCCAGTAATAATGTAGAAAACTCGACTGAGATAATTTGTAATGGTTGCAAACCAAAATTATCTGAAAATAGAGAAAATTCTGATGCCACTTTGGTCATTGAATCTATCAGGCGAGAAGAATTCGGTTTGGATTCCAGTCTTCCAGACATGGAAAGTAACATGTTGAGTAAACAACACGCTCGGTTGGGAAGGGCACTTCATTGTCTTTCCCAAGAGCTATATTCTCAGGATTCACATTTCCTTCTAGAGTTGGTAAGTTCACATTTTTTTGTGCCTGTATTTTTAAAACCTTAAATGCGTTAATCTGCTAAGTTCACAGTATGGCTTCGTGTTTAAAAGAACTAGATATCTATAGACCGTGTAACATAAAATATTGCATTGGTTTGTAAAGTGAACTGAACTTTAGACAATAAGGGAGAAGTATGAAGTTGGAGCAAGTCTCTTCGAAAGGTATAAAAATGAATAATGGAACGAAGTTAAATTGTATGCGCTTCTCTTGGAGTCGTGTTAAGCTTGCTGTTCATTTAATGGGAACACAGGGTTGGTGGGTTTACATTATTTTTCTCAAATGTGCACCACAATATATTTCCCCCTTATTTTATGTTTGCAATCTACAATGAGGGCTTAAACAATTTGCTGTCAAGATTTTGATTCTATAATGCTTTCAATGCTCCCTCAGGTTCAAAATGCTGATGACAATATGTATCCTAAATATGTGGAGCCAATGCTATCATTTATTCTTCTAGAGGAGGGAATTATCATTTTAAACAATGAGCGTGGCTTCTCTTCTCAAAACATAAGAGCACTTTGTGACGTTGGAAATTCAACAAAGAAAGGATCTGGGGCTGGGTACATAGGGCAGAAAGGCATTGGCTTCAAATCAGTTTTTCGGGTATGTATTTGCTGCCATTCTTTGCTTTTTGTTTGTTGTCATTATCAAATTGCCTTTTCTACCTTATGACTCATTAGTAATTTTCTTAACCTTCTACACTAAGTCTCCAGATACTTTGTAAGTGTGTGTTTTTAGTGCAATTAATTATGTTAGTTTTTGTGAGTTATTATACAGTCGTTCAGCAGTCTTCTGGGTATTCTGTTGTTTGACGGAATATGTTTTCGTTGTCATTGGATAACCTTTTTCCACTATTAGATGCAAGTAGATATAAGAGTGGACATTTATTGTTCAGATTCTGTTACATTCTTAGTCAAAGATTTTGTTATGGACTTGCTATTAATTGTGGTCTTTTGGCAGGTGACAGATGCTCCAGAGATCCATTCCAATGGGTTTCATGTCAAGTTTGATATCAGTGAGGGTGAGATTGGCTTTGTGTTGCCAACATTGGTGCCTCCTTGCAATATTGACTTGTATAGTAGGCTGGCATCTGCTGGCAGTGATCCAACTGTTAACGACTGCTGGAATACTTGCATCGTGCTTCCTTTCAGAACAAAATTATCAAAAGATAATGCAGTGAACAGTGTTCTGACTATGTTTTCAGATCTTGATTCTTCTTTGTTACTTTTTCTTCACCGTCTACAGTGTATCAAATTTAGAGACATGGTCAATGATTCTCTCATTGTCATGAGAAAAGAAATAGTAGGAGATGGCATCATAAGAATTACAGGAGGGAAAAAGAAAATGACTTGCTTTGTGGTTTCTCAGAAAGTCAAAATGGATAGCATTCATCGAGGTGTGAAAACAACTGAGATTTCCATAGCGTTCACACTGCAGGAGTCAGATAATGGGATATACACTCCACATCTAGACCAGCAGCCTGTTTTTGCTTTTCTTCCTCTCAGAAAGTATGGTCTGAAATTTATTCTGCAAGGTGATTTTGTTCTTCCTTCATCCAGAGAGGAAGTTGATGGAAATAGTCTCTGGAACCAGCACTTGTTGTCTGAGTTTCCTCATTTGTTTGTAAGTGCACAGGCATCCTTTTGTGTCCTTCCTTGTTACAGAGACAACCCTGGAAAGGCAATAACAGCTTATATGAGTTTCGTTCCACTTTGTGGGGAAGTGCAAGGATTTTTTACCAACCTCCCGCGTTTTATAATTTCTGAATTACGTGAGTCAGATTGCTTACTTCTGGAAGGAGACAATAATAGATGGGTTCGTCCATCCAAAGTTCTAAGAAGTTGGAGTGAGCAAGCTCGCAGTCTTCTACCAGAAGATTTGCTCTTTAAGCACCTTGGCCTTGTTGGTTTCCTACAAAAAGATATAATTTTGTCAGATTTACTGGCGGTTGCGTTGGGAATTAAGGAGTATGGCCCCAAAATTTTAGTTGACTTTATGTACTCTGTTTGTAGTAAGAAGGAAGATGGCCTCAATTCGTTGGGCCTAGGTTGGATATCTTCTTGGTTGAATGAACTTCATGATTTGTCAATTCAGTCTGATCAAATAAGCAGGCTTAAAGGAATACCATTCATTCCTCTTTCAGATGGTACATATAGCTCAATTAGCGAAGGTAGAATTTGGATACGGTCTGATGGCATTGGCACTAGTTTTGATGGTGATGATGGTCCCGAACTTTTTCCGAATATATATGCTGAACTTCGAACTGTAAATCCATCTCTTTTTACTGCTTCATCTGTACATGCACATTCAAGTGAAAGCATTACTTCAGTTGATAACCTGATCGGGTTGCTTCGTTGCATAGGCGTCCAGCAGTTGTCTGCACATGATATTACCATGGTGCATATCTTGCCAGCTTTAACAAATGCCAAAATGATTAGTAAAGACAAGCATTTGATGATCGAATATCTTTGCTTTGCTATGGTTCACCTACACTCTAACTGTCCTGTTTGTCATGTTGAAAGGGAGTTCATACTCTCAGAGTTACGAAACAAAGTGTTCATCTTGACAAATCATGGTTTTAAACGCCCTGTTGATGTGCCAATTCATTTCAACAAAGAGTTTGGGAATCCTGTTGACATGAATAGGCTGATTAATGTTGTGGGTATGGAGTGGCATGAGGTTGACTCCTCTTATTTGAAGCATCCAAGCACCAAGTCACTCTCATGTGCACTACTGAATTGGAGAAAATTTCTCCAAGAAATAGGCGTCTCAGATTTTGTGAAAATAGTCCAAGTTGATAATATTGCTGATTTAGCTCATGCCCCTGAATCACTTGTGAAAGATTGGAAATCACAAGAATTGGTCAAATTATTATCACTTGTGTCCTCTAGCGGTAATAGGGAATGCTGTAAATATCTCTTGGAGGTTGTTGACGTATTATGGGATGATCATTTCAGGGACAAAGTTGCAGGTTCCTGCAGTTCTGTATCTGATGGAGGTAGCAAACCTCTTACGCCTTCATGTATTAGCTGCTTTCGCGATTTTAAATGGGTGGTATCTAGCACAGATGACGAGCTTCACTTTCCAAGAGATTTGTTCTATGATTGTGATGCAGTGCGCTCGATCACAAGTGCTTCTGCTCCATATGCTGTTCCTAAGGTTAGTTTGATGCCTTGAATGTGAATGCTTTTAGTGATATAACCTGTTTGCTTAAAACAGAAAGTGACAACATTAAATGTTTCTTGCCTTCTATTTAGTGCTCTGCTGTATAAGACTTATGTATCCTTTCTCATGAAATTGTGGGGTGTAGCTGGCCCAGTTTTTTTTATACTTATGATAGCTTATTTTGTGATATTTGTCTTATTGTAACAGGTGAAGAATGAAAAACTAGTGGATGATTTCGGGTTTAAAACTAGAGTTTCGCTTGAAGATCTTGTGGAGATATTTAAAGTGTGGAGATCTCAGATCTCCTTCAAGGCCAGGTAAGGAGTCTTTATTTGTTTTTATGTGGATCTTTAGCACCTTCACTACCCATCTGCTTGAGTTATTGGACACAGATTCAGTAAGAGCTATACGAGGGCTACAGCCCTCACGCAAGATTTGCTCCCAAATATGTAGTCGCCTGTTCAATCTCTTAATATTTTTCCACTAAGTATTAAATTTGTCCTCGCTGCATTTTAAACTTTGTCCCCGTCAACTTAGAATTTTGACATTAGTATCCCATGAATTAAACCCATGCTACTTGTTTTGGATCCATTCCTGCGTACTGTGCAAAAGAAGCTGGTGCACAAGGTGTTCTTGTTTCATCAATTTATGACATGTCAATCTTTTTTTCAAAAAAAAACCCTCTTTTATGATCTGGGAATTGGCCTGGACCTCCACCTGTATATGAACTTTCAAAAAATGCAAGCCATATGCACGCAGAGCAATAGGGTCCTATACATTCGAACTATTACTCTTGTTAATTTTTTTGTGTATTTTCTATACACTGTAATGCTTATAATAGGAGGCAATCATGTATGCTGCTCCATAGAAATGTAGTCCTGAAATTTTGAATAGCTTATATAAGGTGCTAGTTTTGTTTTAACGTGGTAGTGATAATATTGTTTGAAATTGCAATTATACCGAAGAGTGAGGTTAATTTTTGGCTCATTACTTTGCATCATATTTGATCTTATTCTGTGATATCTTTTTTATGTATCACGTGTAACACTATCTGCCTGCTTAAACTATTGTTGAATGTTGCATACTGTGATTCTCTATAATTTTTTCATCTGACGTCTTTTTAGCCTTTTGGTGTTGCTAAGTGAGTAATTCCCTGCAAAAGTATCATATATTGCTCTTCTGTTTGCTTTTGGACTATAAATACGGGTAAATTGTGAAATAGAGAAATGACTCGTACCCTTATCCTCGCAGTGTATCACAAATGAGCAGACTATATGCTTTCATTTCAAATGAAATGTCTGTTTCAGAGCGAAATATTGTTCCGGAGCTATGCTCAGAACCCTTCATATTTGTTCCACATGTATCTGGCTTTGCGTCTGAGGATGAAGTTACTGGAGTATTTTACTCTCCAAAAGAAGTATATTGGCACGATTCAAGTGGCTCTTTGGATCTACTGAAGGAGAGCGATCCTCAAGATCGTCTTCCCTCAAACAATACCTTGTGCAATGTTTATCCAGGCCTTCATCACTTTTTTGTCAATACATGTGGAGTATGCGAGATCCCTCCGTTTGATAGTTACCTTCAGATTCTGCAGCAATTGTCAGCTACTGCCTTACCGTCCCAAGCAGCTAAATCCGTAAGTAGCCAAATAGAAGCAACTCAACTTTCAAATGATGATTGCTACTTTGGAATTTGAAATGTATATTAAGTTATTTGTTTTTTTTAGGTTTTTCAAATATTTCTGAAGTGGACTGAAGGCCTAAAATCTGGACTGCTGGGACTGGAAGATATCATTTACTTGAAGGAATGTTTAAGAAAATTGGAATTTACTGTACTGCCTACTCGACTAGATAAGTGGGTTTCTTTGCACCCTTCTTTTGGCCTCATGTGTTGGTGTGACAATGAAAAGTTGAAGAAGGAATTTAAGAATTCGGAGAATATAGATTTTCTCTACTTTGGTGAACTAAATTGTGACGAGGCAGAGATGCTTCAGACAAAAATATCGGTGCTCATGCAACAATTAGGGATTCCCGCTCTTTCAGAGGTACGTCTTCTCTCTCTACACACATACATGCATACCTCTGTCAGGTGTTCGTACACGGTCATATGTATTCTTTTTCTGGCAAATATGGCTTTTAAACGAGGGAGGGAATTAGGATATTTTGCATATCAGCACATGTCGAATTTGATGTACATGTCAGATCAGCTACTGTTAGTTTCGAGCTCATATTATTTTTCATTTATTTCCTTTTTCCAGGCTGTAACTCGTGAAGCAATTTATTATGGTCCATCAAACAGTAACCTGAAAGCTTCATTGGTGAACTGGGCGCTTCCTTATGCACAGCGCTACGTGTTCAGTTTACATGCCGATAAATACACTCAACTCAAGCAGTCCGGATTTGGCAAAGTGAAAAGTCTACAGGTTCTTGTTGTTGACAAATTGTTCTACAGGAATGTCATTAAAAGTTACGGTTGTGTGTCTAAGAAGCGATATGAATGTAAATGTCTTCTCGAGGTATGTAACTACAGCCATTTGTTATTTATGTCATCTTCGGTGAAGCAAAACATAATTTTGTTGCAATATACGTTTTTTGGGACATAAAAGCTTGCTTTAGATTATCTCATTCGTTTATCGGTTTCCCAGGACAAGGTCTTGTACGCAACTCAGGAAGCGGATTCTCATGCCATATTCATGGAGCTCTCTCGTTTATTATTTGGGGGAATTCCCGAACTCCACCTGGCAAATTTCCTCCATATGATCACAACCATGGCCGAATCAGGCCTGTCGGAGGAGCAAACAGAGATATTCATCTTGAATAGCCAAAAGCTGCCTAAGCTTCCCGATGAAGAATCGGTTTGGTCCCTCTCAGTATCAGAAAATGATTCGACCCAGGAAGACGATTCTGCTGCAACGATTAGTCCCGAGCAGCTGCCTCCAACTTTCAAGAGAAAAGCAGGACCGCAAAACTGGCCTCCAGCTGATTGGAAAACCGCGCCAGGTTTCAGCTTTGCTCGTGCTAATGGTTTCAAAACGCAACCAGCAACACAACCAAGTAGCAGCGGCCAAACTAGAGATGACGTTGATTTTGGAGACACTGTCATAAAAATGAATTGGGTGACCGAGGAGTTTTCAATCCCGTCTATGGCATCATTATGTTTGCCAGACTCAAATGATATGGAAAATCAATCTGACCATGCAAGCAACTGGCACACTTCTATGGACATCACGTCCGGTCCTACAGTCAACGCAGATATTGTGTCTGACGGTGCAGAAGTAAACAGATTTAATTTTTCCAAGAGAGATCGACTCAGCTTTAACACGCCAAACAGCACACAAGCATTGCTAACCGGAAGGCAAGGCGAGCACATTGCTTACAAATACTTCTCGGGGAAATTTGGCGAGGATATAGTGAAATGGGTGAATGAAAACAGCGAATCCGGGTTACCATACGACATTGTGGTCATG
>JAYMSX010113286.1:0-11837 GCA_036897705.1 Geranium maderense
CTGGGCCGCACAGCCTCTGTAGACCAGTTTCGTCAATTCGGAGTCTGAAACTGGATCATCGCCATCGACACATCCCCAAAACCCAAAAGTCAAAAGGAGAAGCAGTAACAAAGGTATGTGGAGCAAACCCATCTGAGGAAATGGAGTTTTCTTCATCTCAGTCTCAGATCATGAGCTTGGAGGGTTTTATATGGGTTTTGGGGTTTTATAGTGCAGTTGATTTGGATGGTTTATTATTAAAGTTTCTGGCTTTTTTGTGTTCTTTTGGAATTGGTTACTGTAATTTGCATTTACTGTACTAATGTTTGGATTTCAACACCAATATTGATTTTAAGGTGAAAGTCGTTGAAGTAATGATATTTGCTGGGAAATGTTAGGTGTGAAATTTTAAAATATTTTCATATTTTATATGTATATAGAGGAGGATTTCGGTATAAACACCCCTTATATGTAAATTACAAATTTTATAAAAATCACACATAATATTATATATACACATTAATTCTAAAAATTCTGTTTATTTAATTTAATTGATAGATGGGGATGAGAGGGTTAATTGGGTAAATTACCCACCCAAAATATTGGTTCTAAACTGGTAAGTAGAGCCAAATCTGTGACTCATGTCAGACGTAACTAGCTCGTCGTCACGAAACCGAGTCGACTCAGCGATCCGACTCATCGCCGGCCATGTTCGTCCTCCGAGTCCAGTCAGTGGACGACAACCACCCTCTCGTCGTTGAATCCACCTTCTTCTCCGATTCGAACCCTATACGTAATCCGGATCCTAAGTTCAGTGAGCGGAGAGGTATTGTCCACCTCTTTCGCAGCATTTCACGCGTCTCTCTCCCGAACCCTAGCTCCCGATCGACCCTCCTCTTCTTCGTCGCTGTCCCCAATTACCTTTCCGACGATGATTTCATCCGGTTCTGCGGGTCCCACATCGACAACGTCTCCGAGCTCCTCTTCATCAGGTACCCTCTATCCTCTGCTTCCAATTCTGTCATTTTGCTTCATTTCAATGGGGATTGAGACGAAAACGTCTTTTCTGGGTGATAATTTTAGGAACGATGGGATGGAAGACCGGTACTGTATGTTGATTAAGCTTGTTGATCAATCAGCGGCTGATGGGTTTTACAGCAAATTTAATGGGATGCAGTTTTCTCCTGGAGAGGTTGGTGTTCATTATTGGAACCCAATTTGATTTTTCGCATAGTTAACTCAATTGTGGAGTAGTAAAGTGTTGAGCTTTTTTTGGTTGAATTTGTTAGGCTGAGGTGTGTCACATATTATTTTTGCTTGATGTGGAGTACACTAAATCAGCAGAAATAGCTGGGGAAGCACCTGTTGGTTTCACGGAGTTACCTACATGTCCGATTTGCTTAGGTTAGTGTAATGCTATGCTTTTATGTTGTTCTTGTGTGTTGAGTTAGAATTTGTAATCTTCTTGCTGCAACTAGCCTTTCCTTTTTGTTTCTAATGATGAAACTATTGGGAAACAAAATTGTGATACACTGTTTTGACTTGGTTGTTGGATGCTAGAGCGATTGGACCCGGATACTAGTGGAATCCTGAGTACACTTTGTGATCACTCGTTTCAATGCTCGTGTGTTTCAGAATGGACTTACTTGTCTTGCCAGGTGAGCTCTAATCTCCGGTCCCTTCTAAAAGCTTTTGTTTTGTGATATATGTCATAGATAATGGATTCTGTTTGATGGGGGTTGACATTGCTTGGAAAGTAAACATATTGTTGATGCTTAGCATTCTTATGGCATTAAAGATTTGAACAATTTAATTTCAATTGTATTAATAGGTGAAACCGTGTATAGATAATTATGTATGTCTATGTACATACTTTGTCCGAATCAGTTATGGTCGTGAGTTGAGAACTAGTGCCTGATCCAGAACAAAGATACATGTGCAGAATTGATAGTATGTAGAAATTTCATCAATTGAGGAATTATTTTAGGGAAAATATGTCTATTGAAGTTTCTTATTTTCTTTTATATTGTCAGGTTTGTCGATTTTGTCAACAACAAGATGTGAAACCAACCTGTTTTGATTGTGGAACTTTGGAGAATCTTTGGGTTTGTATGATGTGTGGTTTTGTTGGATGTGGAAGGTAATACATCACTAGGGTTTTATCTTTTATTCTAGTACCTCCTTGTGTGTCGAACATCTAAACAAGCAGTTATGATTTATTTTCCATTTGATCACCTTGTTCTTGTTCATAGTTCCTTTCTTCCTTCCTTCTATCAGATACAAAGAAGGGCATGCTAAAGGGCATTGGAAAGACATGCAGCATTGCTATTCTCTTGACCTACAAACACAGCAAATTTGGGATTATGTTGGTGACAATTATGTTCACCGGTTGAACCAGTCAAAAGTTGATGGGAAGTTGGCAGAGATGAGTTCTCGATGCATATCACATGAAGGAGAATGCGGTACTTGTGGTTGCAGTGAAGATTCTGTAATTAGCAGCACCCTCTACAGTAGCAAAGTTGAAGCAGTACGTTTATTTTATTAAACCTTTCATCTAAATTTAAAAAATGTCAATAAATTCTCTTTTTGAAAACGTGCTTAAGATGTTACAACGCTGATCAATTATGAGAAAGAGTTCTATACTTGTTCTATAATTTGGGTGTTCTGATGTCCGACCTTGATGTTTCTATGTCAAAATGCCCACGTTCTTGATTATTTCCTTTTCAACATCTTAATTGACATTGTTAATATCTCTATTCATGTTAGCTAATATTTTTATCTTTAACATAAAAAAAACAGATTGTCGATGAGTACAACCGTCTCCTTGCTACTCAGCTGGAGACTCAAAGACAGGTATTCCATCCCCAAACATTTTCTCGCCGCGCCCTTTACCTATATGTTCTTTTCCTCACGCTAGATAGTGGAGTACGTTAAGCAGGCGGATATATTAAATTATTCTCCCGTTTCTTTTCAGTATTACGAATCCCTACTTTCAGAAGCTAAAAATGAAAGAGAGAGTGCCATTTCGGAGGCAGTTGAAAATGCTATGAATTCTAAGATGCTGGAAATTCAGACTGAATTTGAAAAATGCAGCGTTGAAAAGAAAACTGTTGCAGATGTATGTTGAACAAAATCTATTTTCAGGCCTTCGGTGCTTGTATCGTTAAATTGCCATTTACAAGGCTCGTTCATAATAACTTTCTTTGTTCTCAGATCAATCACAATCTTATCAAGGACCAGGGAATTTTGCGGGAAAAGTGCAAAGAAATGGAAGATCGGTATATTATATGAACGGCCATTTTGTATACCGTTTCCTTGGATGTACAATCTGTTTTATTGCTTTAGTTGAATCGTGAAATATTTTGTATGCATGGATTAGAACTTGAACGTTCCTTGTGGATTAACAAATGATATCTCGTTCTGTAGGGGAAATTCTTCACTGCAGTCAATGGACGAGAAGCTGCATGATTTGGAAGAACAGGTATTATCATAATTACCTTTCCATCGATATCAAACTCTTTCGATGAGATGGTTTCGTAGTTAAGTTTAGCTGCTGCGGTTGCAGATAAGAGATCTCACTGTGTACATCCAAGCTCAGAAAACGCTTGACAAGATGGGGAATGCAGACGACGTCAGAGGAGGAACCATCTTGCCGGTGCCATTGAAGCAGTCATCATCAGCTAGCACCAGGGGCGCAAAGTTGAGACGGAAGCGAAATTAACTGTTAAAACCTTTGTTCATAGTTTAGATGATTGTGAGGAGTTGAATCTGATGTAGATAGGCTTTTGAGTCATATTACAAATGTTATGAAGCAGTGAAATGGTCTCACATGTTTTAATACATGGTTGAGTCAAAGAAATCAAATGAAATGGTAAATGTATTTTTAGTTTGTCACGTTTTGTAGATGTATAACACGAAAATGTTTTTATGTAGTCTCTTAAGTTTAATTTTTTATTTAATTTTGATTTCATATTTAAATATCAAGCATAGTACTAGTCTTTTTCGTCACTCGTTTCTGACCATTTTTCTAAAAGATGTTTGATATTTAATCGAACTTTATGACTTCGTTGACGAGTTCAACAAATAAGAGATGAAATAAGAAATGTCAGAAAAATGATCAAAGACAAGTAGATACAATTACCTCATTCCCCACTTGACCATTTCTTTGAGAGTGATTCAGCATCAATCATACTTTCTGATTTCGTCAACAAGTTCCATTTCTTTGAGAGTGATTCAACATCAATCATACTTTCTGATTTCGTCAACGAGTTCAATATTTAAGAGACGAATCAAGAGATGTCAGAAAAATAATCAAGGGACAAGTAGACAATTGACGTCAAAAGTATTTTCAGTAATTATACATGAAATTATACTGAAATAAGAATAAATGAAACTTAATAGATGGTAGAAATATTAAAACAAAATATACATTGTCAAATCAGACGTAAGCGAAACCATCCCAAAGCGTAACTGTAAAGGCATGAAGACAAACCAAGGAGAGCTACATAAAAGAATTTGCTTGAAAGAGAATTAATATAATCTCTGAAACACTTCATACAAAAAAAAGGATGAAACAGTTTGCTGCATAAAACACTTTTAGATCCGTAGCCAACGATCACATTCTTATAGTTTTTACACCACAAACTCACAATTCTCCATTTGGCTTCTCCAGCCAAATTTTTATACCAACCTTCAACAATCTCTCTGTCATCAGCTTGAAGTCAAGTATCCTAAACCTACTGTACCTACATTCCACGGCTTCCCCTCAAAATTCAATTACTCGCGAGGCCGGAAAGCGGGATCATATAGAGGAAATAAATACAATAACCATTGACGACGGCGTGCGTGGGAAATTATCATCTCTGAGGTTGCTCGGAAGCAGCAGCTGCTGCGCCAGGAGTCACGCTTGGCCCAGCGCCATTTTCAGTTGGAGGTGTCGTGCCCCACTTTCCGTCTTGCTCTAATGGCTCGAGTACATGGACTCCACCGTCTGTGAGTCCTAAGGCAAACTGGTTTGAATCTGACGGATGAGCAGCAATCACCAAAGGATACACCCTCAAGCTGTAAAACAGGAAATTCAGACGTGTGAGCAAAATTGACGGTTGTGTGTGTTTTTTCTAGTTTTTTGATAAAGTTAATCTCGACGTGCACCTTGGATTAGGAGGTAGATAGGCATTGGGATTTATTCGACATCTCAGTCTGAGTGTCGAAGCAGTAAGAACGCCAACACTACCATCTTCGAAGCTTACATATATTGACTGGCTATCGCAGGAATATGTGGCGTGTGTTATCGGACCACTAGCTTCTCGAGGTACAAACTACAACATAGAAAAACAAAAAACATTTGATCTAGTAATCAAAACCAATGATGATATGCTTCCTAGAGTGTGCCTGGATTTAACTTGCTGCATTTGAGTAAATTTCTAATGTGATTGCAAAGATCGAGAGTAGAAGATTTATTCACCTGTTTAAGGCATTCTAGTTTAGGTGCTTCGTAAATAGCTATCTGTGTTTCGTGCACTGCTAGTAAATGTGTCTGGTCTAGGTGAAACTGAACACGGGTATCTGCAAGAGGAGATGCAGAACGTCCAGCTGGAATCTGCAGGAACTTGCTTGTTTGCTTTTCCCATCCATCAGTGTTCCAGACGCAAAGCTGTATGTATAGTAAATTAACAAATGTGTATAAGTGACTGAAACAGTCATATATGCAATACTGTCCAAATATGGCAGCTTATGTAAAGCCTCGAGGGAAAAAACACAATATAAAAGTTGTCTAGTTTTCGTCAATAGAGCTATGAACAAAGGCAGAGTAAAGTTGCCCCTATTGTTAATGTTAATGTTAATCATAATCAAGCAGTCTCAAAAGTAAATTGTGAACAACAGATGGTCGCCAAGGGAGCGGTGTTTTGATCAGAAAACTAAGCCCACTTTCCAATTGGAACTTTCTTTTAAACAGAATTATTCCTTCAACTTTCATTTTAGCAGTGGGGTTGAAAATAAAGAAGTCGGGTGCATCTCAAAGTTTTTCCATTCCTATTTTCTCAAATATTGATGATAGGTGGAATAAGTCTCTCGGTAAATAGAAAATGAGGAGTCAAACACACTTATTTATCTTTGCTACCCGGTAATGTCTGCCCTGGCCTATATAGAATGTTACTTTGGTTATGTTAACTCATGGAAACAAATAGGTCGTACATGTATCTCACCTGGGAGTCAGCTCCTGAAGATATAAGCACATTGAGAGCATGAGAAAAGGCAAGACCTGTTATTCTTTTCTGATGACCTTTTAGCTTGGTTTTGACCTGTAGCAAATGGAAAACGGACCATTAACAATCCAAATTTCCACTTAAACAAACACTCAACCAACATAAATGGAGTTTCAGTTGAAGCAAATTAACACCTCATCAACTCGAACGTTATAGATTTGAATAGATGAGTCTTCCATCCCGATGGCAATGATATTATTGTCTTGAGGATGAAATGCTAGAAATGTGGCAGCTGGTGGAGGAGGCATGAAGGTAGTCATTGTCTGAAATTAGAGAAATCAGAAAAATGTGTTTACAAACATGATAGAGAGAAACAGAAAAGGGAATGTGTCAAGAAGTTATGGCCACTGAAAATGTATGTAACTACAATTTCAACATATTAATCATTTTTATTAGGTTATCTTGAGCCTAATGTAACCAAAAGAATACGTCACTACGCTGTTAAACATAAGGTTTCACGTTTTCCAAGTTTATCACCTCTACGATTTATTACTAGTGGATAAATTTATGAATTATAATACCAAAGCTTCAAGCGGGCAGATGTTATTTTTGAAGCGAACTAGATATATTAATCTATAGCAACAAAAGTTCCAGATATCATTATTTACAGCCATCTAGAACACAGTACCTTAAAGGAGAATAAAGCCCACAAGAATGTTTCCTGTAACTAAAGAAATAAATGAGCGAAAAAGGGCATCTACCTTAAATGTCATCATGTTGAATAGGGAAATTTTACCCCCTGAAGCTGACATAACATAAGAGTCATTCTTTGAAAGAGCAAAGCAAGGAACAGCATCCTCTGGATTTGTATCGCTCGTATCATTGGTCATCAATATTCCACTTGAAGGTTGCCATAACTGTGGTACTACACTGGCTGTGGCCTAGAACAGTCACAATTGTGTCAGTGGAAATAAACAGAGATTAGTTATGCAATCTCTAGTAGAAGAAGCTAACATACCTTTGGGGTTCGCTCACTTCTCTGCCACTTCCAAAGCTTGTGTACAGCATTAGATGATAATGCCAACATGGCAAGTCCGGAATTTGTATAGATCAACCTAGAAACCTGAATTATTTTTCAGCAGGTAAGCATAATTCTTCAAATCAGCAAACACAGGACAATAAGAACCCAATTATAACCACTGCCCATTTACAATCATGTCCATGGATTAGAAGAATACTTTATGTGACAAGCAATTTTACCACCTATTTCTCCCATATGTGTGTATGTTGTTTAGCAGAAACAAGTGATAGGAAAACTAACATTGTGGTCACTTCCATGGCTATAGATGGAGACAATTATGGTCACTGAATGTAAAATTTTAAAATCTGGTTGGAGTCCACGATCAAAAGTCCAACCTTTTAGTTGGACTTAGCTCTTCCTTCTATCTGTAAATTTTTTCTAATTTTATTCGATGTGGGACCTTATACTTCTACACATAGGTCATAGCAAACAACGCATCTGCATATGGATAGGAGGCCAAGGGGAGGCAACAAATGGGCTACATAGTGGAACACCCACGAGGCCAACTCATCTACATATATAGGTAGGACTCCACAACTAAAATGCCAACATTACAGTTGAGTTTGTCCATTCATACGTAGCCATATATTTATATTAAAATTTTAGAAGGGGTTACATGTATTTGGGCCATCTCCTAACCTCAAAGGTCAGCCTGATAATTAATTGAAAATTTGCATCAGCAGAATTATGGTAGGGATTCATAACGTCTAAAAAGTTTCTTTGATCCAAGTGCAGATTCCTGCCTCTGGGATTTGAGGAGGGGTGACATTTTATACACGGGACTTGAACCCACAACTTCTAGGTCACAAGACAACAACATTCACCATTGCACCAAAGCTCACCTTCTTAAAAGAATCTTTGGTGCTATAAAAGATTGTGCACTGTTATGTATCTCAAACAAACCTGAAACTACTAGTAAATTGTTTCCTTCCATCTACTTTAAGCACAGTTCGAATTTAGCAATCATACTTCAGCTGTACAGATCAAATGTTAGAATTCATCTTTGTTAAAGAAAAATATTGTGATGAATAAAATATCTGCCTATTGTCCCGGAGGCAAGTATTTTTTTGGAATTGGAACATACGGATAACATAGAATTTTTCAACATAGGAAAATACACTTATAATGGAGATCGAAGTTATTTGAGTTGCTTCTAATATACTTAAGCAGAGTGAACCCATACCCTCATTGCAGTTGAATTATCAGGTAGTCTCAGGGAGCGGCATTGCGATGGTTCATTGATTTCTGTCAGTTTCCAGACCCTAGATTTATCCAGTGGCTCATCAGCAATTCTGGGTTTTACATCAGCTAAACTTCGGTTATCGTTGTTCTACAAAAAAGAAAAATGTAATCACGTTGATTAAATGTAGATTCATCATGAATTATATTATTTGGCATATAAGAGTCCACAAATCTCGGACGATTAACAACTGACCATGCTAACCATGGCTGCTACTGGAGCAGCTCTTTCTCCTATGCTGGTTCCAACAGTTGTATTTGCAGAACCGAATGCGCTGAGCGGAGAAGCCTGCACGCATATCATGCACTCAGGAAACCTATTATTTTACACGAAATGACAAGTCTATAAATCTTTACCTTTACAATAGCAGCAGATGCAGCCTTAGAAGCATCAATTGTGCGGTTCTCCATGGTTCTTAACAGCCTAATCCCATCTGCATTTGCTAGTATTTTAACACCATTGTCATTAGTTGAGACTGCTAAGAGCATTCCTCCCTTGTTAAATCTTATACAAGGTGAAGCCTGGATGATTTTGGAAAGAACAACTAATTACATAGTAGAAAAAATGTCGTTGTAAAAGATGGAGTAGCATTAGTCTAATAATTACCGATAAACCACCCTCTGCATCAACACTAGTCAACAAGTTAAGATTGTCCATATCCCAGAATTTGAGCATAAACTCATCACCAGCAGCCAAGAACCTATTCTTAGTGGTATCAAATTGAACAACCCCTGCAGATCTCTTTCCCAGTCCATGATATGTGCGCTTGACAGCTCCTTCACTTTCATTCCACTCAACTAAGAATGATTCTCCCTCTTTATTTGTCCCACATGAGAATAACCTATGAGTTGACCATAAATTGTGACCAAATAATTAAGTTGAAGAAAAGCAAGGGTACAGAGAATCAGCATCCCGTCCCTACTAGAAATATATAATAAAACATAATATTCATATGGTAGGTAACCTTGTGCCATCAGCACTGTATGCCATGGAGGTTGATGAATGCCCCGGTGCATCATAGTCGACCCTTGAACCCATGTTATCATACAACCATGCCTTTATTTTCCCATCAGTAGCCGTTGAGAAGATAAACTGAGGAAGAAAAATTAGGAAAAGGATAAATTCTTGCAGATGATAATCATAAGGAAATTTAGTTAAATATTATAGTGGAACAGAAAGATGTCTCCAAGGGGAGAAACCCAATAGTCCAAACATATGAATTCCATAGTGGAGTTCTCGCGTTTGAAACCTATTGGGTGGTGAAGTTAGAAGGGGTAACAAATTAGTTCAACATGAAACATAGAATTGAGAAACTGCATTATGAAATCAGGATGTCCAATCTCTAGACTTTTTGTTTTTTGGAGGAAACATAGATTGACCAAACCCTTCGGTTGGCAGAGTACATGGTAATAAAATGAGCTGATTATTACCTGGATATTTTCTTTGTGATGTGGGCATACAGAATATACAGCTGATTCATGACCCTCAAATGTATACTGCTTAGTCCCTGTAACTGCATCCCAGACCTGAAGAATATCTAGCTCTATGATATCTAACCCTCAAATTCACATGAAAATGCATGAACATCATAGCAAAACCAACCTTGATGAGCCTATCCTCCCCGCAAGTGACCACACAAAGTTGCTTGTTTGGATACGAGAAAGCAAGATCATTAACACTTCCGGCATGAGCATCAATCTGAAAAAACGCACAGCAAAATACATTGTATGCATAAGTACAAAAGATGCAAAAGGTTTTGCTCTACAAAATGTTTATGTCGAATCAAATGACTACTAAAGAAAACTCAATGACTTCAAAGATTTGATTTTGATTGATAGCACAAACCTCTAGGTGATTCCTTAGGTCGTCACCGCCATGGTAGGAGTAAATGTGCATAATATGCTTTGAGTATGCAACACCTGAAGTAGGAATAAGAATCGCGATAACAAATCACTCTTACCTATTTTGAAGAGTTTTGTTCAAGTGCAAATACCAAATTCTCAGCTATCTAATTGTGTAAATGTATCTAAGTAACAAAATCCTTCAAGCATACCAAAAAGAGCTCCATCTGGACTCCACATCACGCGATTTACCGAAGCAGTATAATCACTGGACAAACTTGCCTATAAGAAAATCATAAAGCAAACATTTACTTGACTACTTGAGAGTTAAGAAAAGCTACTAAAAACATTAAGAATATATTCTTTAGTTACGTGAATAAAAGTAGTTTAGAATGGTAAACTAACCTGCAGAGCCATTGAACATGTCCCAAGATCCCACACCTTGAAGTTTCTAGCAGCAATCTTCTCACGACTGCCTATCTCCCACACCATGACATCACCTGAGTTTGTTCCAACTGAAAATAATAGTAATAATGTTAAGAATATGAAGAAGAAGATTAAAATGACCATATTCAGACCAGCATCAAGAGAGAGAGATCACAGCAAAATATAGTTTTATTCTTAAAGCAATCGAGGAACTAACCAAGAAGAAGCATTTGCTGCACTGGATGAAAATCCATACTCTTGACCGCAGAACCCTGATTTAAAGTCATTACAACACTCTTCGGCAAGTCATCAGAAGAGTAGGAACTCTGACCATGGTTCTGGTTGGGGTATGCAACCGGCAGAATATTGACAGGCAAATTATTAGGCTGTTACAGAACCAGGTAAACACAGAACCAATCAGGTAAACTTACAGAATAAATATATTCACACACAGGACATCACAAGTTTTGAACACAAAGAAACAATTATATTAAACCAGAACATCATGAAATGGGAAGTACATAGAGTACTTCATCAGATAATCCAAAAGCTCTTGATCTCTTCAGTATATGTTCAGAATCAGCTGTTTGATAGTCCATAGCTGAGTTATTGGTAGGAGGAGTCCTGGGACGCTTTAGGATGGCTGATATCGAGGTCAACAAAAAAGGAGGCAAGAAATATTAGTTGAGATAAAGAAGAATTAAGAACAGAACAGAAATATCAATATATAAACAGAATGAGAACATCCCCATGTCTTGAAGTTTTTCAAAAACATACTTTCGATCATATTAGGGATGAGCCTTCCCTGATTACCTGACTTTGTTTATATTTCTTATATTCTTACATAATAGTACCATAAAATGACTTATTAGTACGTATGTTTAATGTTTACATTGAAACAGAAAATAACCAAGGCTGAACATCAAAGTTTGTCAAGTCCATGTGTATTTAGAACTTAGTAAAGTCAATTACAAAGCAGCTGGCAGGAAAAGGCTGCAGTGACTACCTGCACTGTTTGGTACAGCTAAGCCTATAGGCCCTGCAGATGCTGAATGATGAGGAAC
>JAYMSX010113296.1:0-10034 GCA_036897705.1 Geranium maderense
CGAGGTTCTTCTTCTTCTTCTTCTGTTTCTATGCTCTTTGATGTGTACTGTAATGTGGTTACTGGTTCTGATTTCTTTTGTGCAGCCACCAACTCAAGGTTTTTGAGGTTGCGATTAGGAGGAACACTATTGCGGTTTTGGATTCAGGTTCCGGCAAGACGTCCGTTGCTCTAAAGCTCATCCACCACATGCCTCGTTCCAACAAATTGGTCCTTTTCTTGGCTCCTACTGTTCATCTTGTTAATCAGGCATTTCTCTCTCCGCTTCTTTATTTTTCAATTGCCAAATTTCTTCCCTTTGGGGGTGATTGTTGTCTCTGTTTTTTTGCAGCACTTTGAAGTAATAAAAATGCAAACTGATTTCGAAGTGGGGTCCTACTATGGAGCCAAGGGCGTCGATGGTTGGACTTCGGAACAATGGGAGAAGGAAATCAGCCACCATCATGTGCGTGCACTCCCCCTTTTCAATTTAATTATAAACGTACCATCTTAGTGTCTTGAGCATCCCCCATTGTTTTGACATTACTTGCCTGTTTATTGAAATGATTTGGCTGTGCCCCAAAACAAGTGTCCCATTCCTTAAAACTAACATCAGTAACTCAATGAAAATTTTGTCAAACTAGGACATTAGTTTTAGGAAAATAGTACACTTATCTTAGGATGAGGGAATGGTTGTTGATTGTTCATGCATTGGTATCTTTGCTTATTTTCTGAACTGTGACTTTTATGGTAAAATCACTGGATGAGATATTAAGAACTAGTATTCACTTACAATAGATTGTGTAGTCATGAAAGAAGCACTTTGTGCTTTCATTCTCTGCGTATGATTATAGTTTTCAACTGTATAAGCCCAAATTCTGGTGTCTAGATCTGTTAATTTAATGATATTATTTCTTTTCTTATAGGTATTAGTCATGACACCACAAATTCTGTTGGATGCTTTGACAAAAGCATTTATCAACCTAGAAATGGTACGCTTGCTGGTACTTGATGAATGTCATCGTACCACTGGTAAGCATCCCTATGCGAAGATAATGAAGGTATTATCATTTCCTGCCTTCAACTCTTCACACTCTCTACAGTTATTTCAATGCAAACATCTTAAATAAAAATCTTGTGTTGGTGAAGGAATTTTACACCAGATCAAGTGAAAAGCCAAAGATATTTGGGATGACAACATTTCCTATGATTAAAAAAGGTGAGATCTTGATCTCGTTATGTGCCTAATATGTGCTCCAATATGCTTAATTTACAAAGAATACGTGTGCCAAAACTACATTAGAACTTTTCTAATTTTGATTCACCACTTTTACTTGGTTAAAAATTGAGTAGACATGTTTAATTAAAACATGTATCTCTACCTTTTATTTTATTTTTTAGATTTTGGTACTGTGTTGGACGTTGCAATTTGAAAGATGCAAGCTTGAATCAATATTTATTTTTGTTCAGCTCTTGCTTAGAGTAATGTTTATTGTATTAATAATAACTATCACCATACTTTATGATTTTAATATCTACTGGTGTGTATGCATGTTCTTAATGGTAACTTATCCAAATAGGTGTCTTGTCCAGCACATATTGCCAGAGTCAAATGTCAGATCTTGAAAGCATCTTGGATTCACAGGTATCAGTATTTTAAAACTTGTGATCTAGTTAAAATGGTAATGGAAGTTACACTATTCTGACATGTGAGATTCTTTTGAATTGCTGCATGCCGCAGATTTATATGGTTCAGGACAGTATAGAGTTGGAAAAATGTGTCTCTTCTGCAAAAGAAACTTGTACATTTTATGACCCAGCTCAGATACTACCCAAGTTGAAAGAAAAAGTTGAATCTGTATGGTCCAAGGTAATTATAAATCACATATATTTACACTTGTATGTATAAGGATATAGCATGCTGTTTTTTGATCTGTGTAAGGAACTTTGTACGACTATTAAGAGAGTTATATATGTACAGTTTGAGGCGTCTTTGTCAGAGTTGCAAGAATTACTACAAATTCGTCAGAGAGGCATGGATGATAATGTTAAGGCTTTGAGAATGCAGCTATCTAGTGACCATGCGAATATATTGTGTTGCCTTGATGATCTCGGCCTCATGTGTGCTTATGAGGTAATATTGTACCTTTAATATGTCTAAAATACACCGAGGTGGGTTCATGTGGTATAGGAAAGTGTGCATGATTCAGATATAGTATTAATGCGTGAATCCAAGCAAACTAGAATTTAAGATTTGGGTGCTGCTGTTAGTTAAAAACTTATCTCAGGTGTGGTATTTGTTGACACATAGGCCAGCAATTATATATGAAACAAAGTTAAACTTTTGAGTCTTATAAATAGAAATTTTGATAATGCTTCCCGAAAAGGTTAGTGTAAAGATGGCTTTTAGTTGCAAAGCAAAACTAATTTGTTTAGATAATTGAGTTCCTATCTTAGTTTTATTTGTCATATTTTCCCTCAATGTTGTCTTCTTTATGGTCATTTTGTAGGCTGTTAAAGTCTGTCTTGAGAATGTGCCTAAAGCCAACGAGAAGTGTGAATTTTACAGAGAAAGTTGTTTGAAGTATTTAAATTATCTCAATGAAGTATTGCTTATATTTCAAGAAGTTCTGCCACTTGGTAAGCTTGTTTAGCTTTTTTCGTTTCACTTTATACCTGTATTTGAGAATTTACTCACGCCTTAACTTTGATCCAATGATAATTCTTCTGTATGTTTATTTGCATCACGTAGTCTCTTAGTGAAGATACTGTATATTTTGCTAATTACTCATAATTCTGCTTCCCCTCAGGTGATGATGGTGTTCTGGACGGTAGGTTTGATTATATAAAGGCGGCAGATTTGAGCTACGTATCCCCAAAACTATTTGAACTTCTTCAGCTGCTCAAATCATTTGGGTAATGAGCTACATACGTGGTTATTTAGTAAGAATGTCATGTAAACATCTGTTTTAAAATTCTATTTGTGGTTGCAGTGGAGTTGGACAAGAACGGTACCTAATTTTTGTGGACATAATTATTACAGCTAAAGTAATAGAAAGATTTGTGAAGAAAGTTACGAATTTATCTCATATTGTTGTTTCTTATCTGATGGGAAGCAACTCTTCTTCTGATGCACTTGCACCAAAAATGCAAAAAGAAACATTGGCTTCATTTTCCACAGAGAAGGTATTTGATATTTTTACATAAATAGACTGCCAGGAACTTTTGGCACCTGAAAACCTTGTAATCAGGAGTTATTGATGTAGGCCAACCTATTATTTGCAACTGATGCGGTTGAAGAGGGCATTTATGCGCCAAACGGCTCTTGTGTGATACATTTTGACCTACCTAAGACAGTTCATAGTTATATTCAATCTCGTGAACGAGCTCGACAAGCTGACTCCCAATATATCATGATGCTTGAGAGGTGAGTTCTTCCTTTCTTTTGTTCTGTTCATTCATTTATTTATTTTATTAATAATGAAGGCTTCGTATCCTTGCAGGGGAAACACCAAACAACTGGATCAACTATTTGATATCATCAGGAGTGAGCGATCAATGACCAATACAGCTGTCGATAGAGACCCCAATCCATTCACTTTGAAAAAATGTATTTTCGAAGAAAAAAAGCCAGATGTTGTGGAATTCACAAGAGCCTCTGTTCCCAGAGATTCTAGTGTCGGTCTCATGCATCAGTATTGTGAAAAACTTCCTAGTGACATGTAAGCAAATCATTTTCCTCTGTCCAAAATAAATTCCCATTTGACTATTTGCAAAATTAAGCATTCATATATTGGTCCTCTGCAGAAATTCTCATTCGTCAAGGCAGCTTGTAGACAAGGACGCATGTAAGAAGCTACAACAGAAGAATTCTCCTGATCATCTTCTTCCCAAAGTTGAAGAACCTGCTGAAACTGATATTACTGTGAAAAGCAAAGAGCCAACTTCAGGTGCAGGTGTGTAGGCAATAACCTAGTGTTTCAGGATTCGTAATTTACTATAGTTTGGCATCTTTAAGATGGAAGTAAAATATTCTACTCGGTATACATTCCTAACCCCATAATGTGTGCTTTTGATAATTTGGTAAAATATTTTTCTGTTATGTTAAGGAACAACAAAAAGGAAGGAATTACATGGGACGACTCCCGTTCGTGTGTTATCGGGAACATGGTTTGACAATTTAGGAGTCGTTTTTCATGCCTATAAATTTGACTTTGCTTGTAACATCGTCAGTGAGATTTTTTCTGGCTTTGTTCTCCTGATTGAATCGAAGCTTGACAATGATGTGGGAAGCCTGGAAGTGGAACTTTATTTGGTAACAAAGTTCGTTAAGTGTACTGTTACTCCATGTGGGCAGGTGCATTTAGCTGCAGAACAGGTAAAAGTCAGTGGGCTTGGAAATTCAATGGTAGTGCATATTAAGGAATTTCTTGAGTTATGGTTTTGATGGTGCCATCGTTATTTTTTGTGACTAGATGGCAAAGGCAAGATGCTTTCAAGAATTTGTTTTCAATGGTGTATTTGGGAAATTATTTAATGGGTCAAAATCATTGGGAGAGCCAAGACAGTTTTTGCTCAATACAGAAATGAAGCCATTTTGGAACCTAGTAAATATGTTCTTGCTTTTACCTCTTGAGATGTCTAACACTACAAGTAATGAATCTTTGGAAATAAATTGGAGGGGGATCAATTCTTGTGCTTCTGTGGTAGAATTTTTGAAGAAAAACTCTATTTTGGGCAATGACAGCTATAATGGTGAAGGAAACAATGTCGGTTCTGAGATGATGGTATGGGAGAGCTCAAATATGATTCACCTGGCCAATAATAATTTGGTGGATATGAGCAATCTGAAAAATATGGTAGTAGTGGCCATTCACACAGGTAAAATATACTCTATTGTTGAAGTGGAATGTGACACATCTGCCGAGAGTCCTTTTGATGGAGCCAATGATAGTAAAGAGCCAAAGAAAACTACCTTTTCCAGTTACTTCAGCGAAAAGTATGTTGTCTTCAATCTGAATCTGTCATTTAAGCAATTTAATTTCTAAACTGAACTTTTGTTTAATTGACATCTGAAACCGTGGTCAGATATGGAATAGAGCTGAAGTATCCGGGACAGCCTTTGTTGCGATTAAAGCAAAGTCACAATGCACATAATCTTCTTGTGAACTTCAATGATGAAGGTCTATAATACTCCATGTATGCTATTCAATTTATGATTCATATAGTGTATGTGATTTCATTTTGCAATTTTCATGGTTTCATTATTAAATGACAGGTGCTCGCTTAAGCGGCAAGACATCACAAGGTGGCTTTAAGGCAGCTCCTAAAAAGCCACAAATGCATGCTCACATGCCACCTGAACTTTTAGTCAGCATCGATATACCCATAAATGTTGTGAAGTCACTTTATTTGTTGCCATCACTGATGCACCGTCTTGAATCTTTAATGCTGACTAGTCAGTTAAGGGACGAAATCAATTGCAGTTTTAGCAACTTTCAAATCTCCAGCTCATTGGTTTGTTTTAATATTCTCTTACAACTATTTTCTAGATGTTTCTTATTCCAATGAATCTCCCGTAAAGTACTATTATAGTAATATGATCAACATGTTTAATAATCAGATTCTGGAAGCACTTACAACTCTTAGATGTTGTGAAAGCTTTTCTATGGAGCGTTTAGAGTTGCTTGGAGATTCAGTTCTGAAGTATGCTGTGAGCTGTCATCTCTTCCTGAAATATCCCAATAAACAAGAAGGTCAATTATCTGCAAAGCGTTCATGGGCTGTTTGTAACTCAACTCTATACAAACGAGGAATAGATCGCAAATTACAGGTGCTTGATATTGCATATACTATGGATAGTTTAGGCATCTTTAACTGGAAGATAATATGTATGCCAACCTTGCAATTTTAAGGCTCTAACCACTTATCGTGTTGTTGAAATTTCAGTACTACCTATGTCCCAAAATAAATGTTTCATTTGATTACATGCAAAATATTAAGATCTCTATATTGTGTTTGATTTTCCTCTGCGTTCCCTTGTGTTAACTTTAGGGGGAGAGATTATTGTTAACACATGACTAGTTAAATAACTTAAATAGAATGAGACACTTGTTTTAGTTTGAGATGGAGGGAGAATTATTAACGTAGACAGGCCAGCTAGACACTATTCAATTGGTAAACGGGCTGAGTTTCATGAACATTACCCATTCATAAGCTCGTTGACTGGACATATGAAACAGCTTTACTGAAATGTGCTAGGTTAACAGGACATGACCCCACAATTGTAATTAATTTATAAACTAGAATTACTATTCTATCCTTGAAGGGTCGTTATTTATTAAACATGTTATACAATATCACACACTTAGATAATCCTTTATGTAAAACACTATTGTATCCTTTCATGATCAATTAAATATGTGGATTATTAAACTAGTTTGATGGGATGGGTAAGGTGACGAACAAAATTAAGCTAAACTGAAACTCATGCTAAATTCATGGAATGCCTGTTTGGTTCACATGCCATGACCCGGCCCTAGCTTGAATCGAGGGAGAAACTTCCTTATAAATTCACCTTCTTCCATTTCTAGGTTACCCTTAAAAGTTTGAAGTATGCTTGCTATATTACCATATTGGCCACATAAATTAAACACTTGCATTTGCAATTTGATAGGGGTATATACGGGACGGTGCATTTGATCCCCGACGTTGGGTTGCTCCTGGACAGCGTTCAGTACACTCAGCTCCTTGTACATGCGGGATCGATACCTATGAAGTGCCTCTTGACAGCAGATTCCACACTGAAGACCCAAAAGTTATGGTTGGAAAGAGCTGCGACAAGGGCCATCGGTGGATGGGTTCAAAAACCATAGCAGATTGTGTCGAAGCCCTAGTAGGAGCATACTACATCAGTGGTGGATTGGTCCCCGCCCTTCATTTGATGAAATGGCTTGGTATTGATGCTGATCTTGACCCGACATTGGTAATGGAAGCCGTCAAAACTGCATCTTTACACTGTTGTGTACCCAAATCTAATGAACTTGCGACCATAGAGGCAAAACTTGGATATGAATTTTCTACCAAGGGACTCTTACAGCAGGCTATTACACATCAAGAATTAGGTGTTGGCTATTGTTATGAGAGGCTTGAATTTCTCGGTGATTCTGTGCTAGACCTGCTTATTACACGGCATCTCTACCAAAATAACCTGGATGTTGATCCGGGCGAGTTGACTGACTTGCGCTCAGCATCTGTTAATAATGACAGTTTTGCACAAGCTGCTGTAAGACAAAATCTCCATCAACATCTACGACTTAGCTCTGACTTACTAATAACTCAAGTTTCAGACTATGTAAAGTATTGTGCCAAATCCGACAACTTAAGGCCAACTAAAATCACCAAGGCCCCTAAGGTAAATCGTATTTGTAGTTGAATTTCTCAATTTATTGATGATTTTTTACAAAGTTTATTAATTATTATTTCCACTCTTTTTGTGCTAGTAGGCTCTTGGGGACTTGGTAGAAAGCATAGTTGGGGCAATACTAATAGATACGAAACTTAATCTCGAGGAAGTGTGGAGAATTTTTAAACCAATATTGTCTCCCATAGTGACCCCCGATAAACTTGAACTTCCTCCACTGCGGGAATTGAACGAGTTATGCGACTCTCTTGGTTATTTCATAAAACAAGTGTGTAAAAGTAAGGGAGAAATGGTGCATGCGGAGCTTACGTTACAGCTTAAAGATGAACAATTGGTTGGACATGGATATGAGCGGAATAGAAAAACTGCGAAAGGAACAGCAGCTCGTCATTTGTTGAAAGATCTCGAGGTTTGTTTTTGCTCCCCAAACTCCCTGCTTAATAATATGTAGCATGCTGGCATTGGAAAAAGGCCACAGGGACATGAGTTTTGTGCAATTTTATACTTGTTTGTCTTTGATCTGAAAAATACATAAATTAAATGCCGTAACATTGTCATGCAATATAGGAACGAGGGATTTCATTTGGTCGGTGTGTTTCCAAGAGGAGACAGGATGATGCATCCTTATTTGACATGGACTTAAATGGATACAAAATGGACGATCAAGATGATTCGAAGCATAAAAAGCAAAAGACAACAGATACCCAACGGCATGCAGAGTCGAGTACTGCTTCAACCATTGGTGGTAATCTCTTAAAGAAATGTTCAAATCCAAATTCTATTATCCCAGGTATACATGCATTATCCAGTTGCTTTTGTGGACATTCAGGATTTTGTTATAAAATTTGGTTATTGGTTGTGCAGTAATTGGGCCTATTCCTGTGAAGAAAGGAGGACCTCGCACCTGCCTCTTTGAACTGTGTAAAAAACTTCAGTGGCCGGCACCTACTTTCGATACATCAGAGAATAAATCTAGGCAAGTCATTTACGACTCCATTGTTTTTGTTTTTCTTCTCTTCCTTTTAAGACGACGTTGATGATATCTTGCAATCACAGAACTCCCATGGAATTTGGCCAAGGCTCTGAGAAACGAGAGGGGTTTAATAGCTTTGTATCGACGGTGTCATTGCACATACCCAACTGTGGGAGCGTCAAAGGCACGGGAGATGCTAGAGCTGACAAAAAGACCTCATTTGATTCAGCTGCACTCATAATGCTTCAACTGCTCCATCGACAGGGTAAGATTGTAATTGGTGACACCTGACTTGTGCAGCATTAGTTACCAGGTCGTTCCTTAACAAAATGTAGTCACATATAAACGTGTTCATCGTCTTGGCATAAGTTCCTACCTATAAGTCATTAACGCGTTTCAAGAATCATTTTCAATTTGTATTGATCAATGAAAATGTTTCTACTGCGCATAAACAACAAAATGGATATAACAATCAAAATCACCCCTAAGCACACACTTGTATCCAACGTGATTCTCATAAATTACAAACACGTAGTAAGTACAACTACGTAAGAGGATTATTGAATCAGAGTAAGGATAGATTGAAAATAGTGTTTACGTGAGGGATACATACAAGAGTAAGTGAACACATTTATATTACAAGGCTCACATTTATATTACAAGGCTCTTCTAGACTTGACTTGAAGATAGTAAATGTCAAGCCTTCTTATTTATAGACTCACAAGAATGACATTTATTATTTCAAGTGGCATTTGCGATAATAGTAGATTGCTCTTACTATTCAATTGTCATTTGCGATAATAGTAGATGACTCTTACTATTCTATTGTCATTTGCAATAGTACGTGACTTTTACTATTTAAGTATTTTTTGCAATAGTAGATGACCCTTACTATTTTTAGACACACATACTAATGACCTGTATTATTCTCGTCCTTATAAACTTATTACACATTCCTCCTCTTCTAAATGAGGACAATGCTTTTGCTTTGTTGCATTCTTTCGGGACATCAGGGTTATCATTATCATCTGAACCATCAACTTCACTTTGTGAAACATCTTTTTCCATAATACTTCATACCGGGAATGTATTGCTTGATGGTGAGTCTCTTCTTTTCAACTTTGTAAATAAGGTGATCTTGGTCATTCTTAGGCATATTGTACTAGTCATGAAAGGCTACCAGTAGATGATGTATTTCTTGTACAAAGTATGATAGATACAAGTCTGGCTCATGCCATGCAGTTGTGTAAGGAGAAATAATCTTTTTGTCGTTACTTGCTTCATCTAGGCCATCCATCCTTGTCATCACGTTCACTCTTTCGTGGAACCAAGTAAGAATTGAATGTCTATAATTATATTTTTCCTGGTAGCGTATCTCGATGCTTGCATAATAACTCCTGGTTATATTTATTACATTCCTTCGGTGTACTAGCTCTGTGATCATTTTGAAAGATACGAGAATTTCCCACCCTGTTTGTTCGTGAAAGCTCTTTTTCCACCACACACTATCATAGAACATGGTCAACCATTTGTATAGAATCTCGTAGTGTGCCTTTCTTCCTCCTAAGATGCATTTCTCTATATATTGTAGGAGGAAACACTTATCGAGTGTCACATTCATATTATACAAGTCAACAAGGTACCATAACAATAGATACGC
>JAYMSX010114248.1:0-13241 GCA_036897705.1 Geranium maderense
TTTCATATTTGCTATTTGGTTGTTTCTAATCTTGACACATTAGTTCATTTTCCACCCAATTATATGTTGTGTTTAATCAACCCGAAAATGGTGAGATTGGGCATGGAAGTGGAAGATACGTATAAATAATTAAGTGATCAGGGTTAATAGCAAGAGCACAGTATATAATTAGATCTAAAGTGAGAAATTGAATCAGACGGGCAGAGGGAAAGATAGCCTACGACTACTAATTCTCCAAACAAGTTCTGAATTAATTCAATAGTAGTTTAGTTTTAGTCTAATCGCCATCACTCTCTTAGACCTCAATAGATCGACATGCGTACTTCATACTACATTATATTACTTATTGACGTGCACACTTACGTTTTAAATAGCTGAAAGATTTGCATGCCTGATTTCAACAAATAGTACTTCTCAAAGTAAAGGCAACATGTTTCTAACTCAAAGAAGTGCTTTATAAATATTCCAACTGCTAATCAATGTTCTAAATCTCTATTTCTTCTCGTTCCTTTATTTTATGGAGAATATAATGTCTGTATTTGCTAGTTCAAAAGCTGGACGGATTTAATAACACACCTTTGTGTTTAAGTCCTAATGGTGGCCAAATGAAAGTTTAACATTTTCGAATTTCGAATTAAGAATGACATTCTTTCTGGGGTAAATGCACATAAAAAAGTGTGATGCAATTTGGAATAGATAATCTTTTGCATGCAGAACACTAGCATAGCTACAATTAACTTTGTAAGTGTTTCCCACATTAAACTCAAATATAACACACCTATGGATCTGCTCTTGAGCTCAGTTATCGTGTATTTCAAATCATAGTGCTTATATAGGTATCTATCTAGACAACAAAAAAGTGAAGAAAAAAATCAATAGGGAAATCATATTTAATAGACAGACATACCTTTAAACAAGACTTAAGCCAGTGACTGGATACAGAAGTAGTTTGCAAAATATCGGCATTCTTGTGTTTCACACCATGGCACTCAATGGTGAAGTTTATATTCTGGACAACATGATCATCTACAATCTGACCTCCCCCTTGCTTTATCCATTGCACAATTTCAGCTCTCTACACGGCATATTAAACTAGCATTTAAATTTTTACAATCAAATAAAAACATAGTTTAAAGGAGGAAAAGGAATTGCTGGAAGAACTATATGATACTGTGTAATTCAGCATACCTATGATAACAGTTACAAGATTGTTAGTGCAAATCACCTAATTTGTATGCTTTTACATGCTTTACGAAACTGTTCAAAGTAGTATTAGAGGATTGTTTTTCTGTAGTGGAAACTTGAGAATCAACATTGAGGTCTCTATTGAGATGAATGTCTAGGCATAGATGCCAAAAGGGTAGATTTTGCTTTTATACTATGCTATGTTCTGAATAAAAAAAAACTAAACTTCAGATAGAATAGCTTGATTAGTGTACGTAGCCTTCTCAAACACCATATACTATCTGTTTGAGATGTTAATATCAACAAAACCCTACTACATCCTATTCTTATCCTTGAGTTAACCTTGGTGAAAACCATATATAACTTGCCAACTATTAAAAATGAACTTAAAATGTCCATAACTCTTGAAAAAGAATCTGAGAATATACTAAACACCACATAACTCGTCATGTGCTCTACCATAAATTGTCACATCAATTTTGAGCCTTCACTATCGACATAACAAATATAAAACACCAAAAATAATACATTCTAGAGATTCTTAAGTGAAGGGAAATAGTTTTTGAAGAGTTAATAGCCTTGAAGCAGAACAATATGTTTACTCCAAATAGGAAAACATCCTGTGGGTAGTAAATGTATCTTCACCATAAAAAACAATTTTGATAGATTCATAGGGAGAAACAAAGCAAGACTAGTGGTTAGGAGATTACTCAAACCTATGGCCTAGATTGTGATTTGATATATGTTCCAATGGCAAAACTCTATACAGTTAGGGTCATATTCTCTCTGGTAGTGAACTTAGATTGATCATTACATTAACACGATGTGAAAAATGTTTTCTCGAATGATGAGTTAGATTTAAGAGAAATATTTATGCAAATTTCTCCTGGACATGACAGTGAAGAAGCAACATGAAAGGTATGTTTAGGTCACAAAACAATTATTGTATGGTACTAAACTAGAATATGGTTTGGCAAATTCATGAATCAGTGAAAGAACGTTATGAACAAACACAATATGACCGTATTTTGTTTTTCAAGCACTATTGGAGACAAAATTCATCATTTTGACAATTTATGTCAATGATACTCTTAACGGAAAATAATGAGGTTGAGCTAACAAAACTCAAAGGATTCTTGGCTAAACAGTTCAAGATTATGGATTGAGGACAGTTTTACCCTATTGATTTGAATCAAAAACTTAAAAATGAGAGTGTTGGAAGTATTTCCTATAATAAGTTTTCTATGGTTAGGCAATTTCCTATTCTAATATTAATAGTAGCTTTCCTAATTATATTATATATACTCCTATATAAAGAAGATAGTCTCATGTATTAAACAATAAAGTTATTCCATCAACAAACAATATATTTTACATATATAAATCACATCAACCACAACTAAATAGAGACAACACTTGTTCTGCTTATATCCAACTATGACAGCCAACTCTTACCCGAATTCAACACGTTTGTGTCTCCAGATATCTAATTTGAGCTTGTATTGACGTCAGAGACCACTATAATATCCTTGACACAAGGGCCCAAATGGATAGGTTCCTCATATACTGCCTTTCAACAGACTTTTGACATGAAACAATTAAATCTAGAATTACCCGCCCATATGCCAAAAATTGAATACTGTTTGTCACTTCTCATAAGTGATGTGATGAATGTTTTGATGATTGGTATGGCCAAAAGTTTATGTAAAACTAAATAATCTAAAGTTGAATTATTTTAGCTATATAGTAAAGAATCTAAACTTACAAATGAATTGCCAAAGGCTTCTACTGCTTGGAGCCGTTCTTCATGCAGGTCTTCAGTCATAAGTGGCGGTTCCTAGGAAGTTTAGTCCCTAATTAGTTTGATATGAATATAGTTGAGTTCTAGAAAAAGACATGGATGCAAAAACAACCTGTGTGAATGGAGCATGAACGCTCTTAGGTGACTTCAGAAGCATCATAGTCCCAACCTTACCAGCTGATCCCCTCCTGATACAGTCTGAAGGTTCTAGATCCATCGTCGCCTTTGCATCTTCAGTCTTAGTACTGAATGATGATGCAGTTATTCCAGGACCATGCAAGTCACTTGCTGTCAATGGACTGCCAGTATGCATGGAAAGATTACACGTAATAATTAATTTGAAATGCACCACAAAATTTATGTGAAATGGAAACTTCTTGATCTATCATTCAATCATGAAGTGTGAACTTCATAATCTAAATCTAAATCAAGCACATACATTCATCCTACCAACTCAAAGCTCTAAACAACATGTTTCTCACACAAGAGGATAACCAGAATTATGCTTGGCAGCAGCATGGTATTACACACTGCAGTTTGAATACAATAACACACCACAAGGTAAATATTTTTGGTTTTTTAATCTTAAGTAGAAGAAAAGAAGAAGCAAACATAAAAGGTCAATTAGCTTGTAATGAGGAAAACAAAGGGAGTTCTCACTTGCTTAGTTCACCTGTCACATTTCCCATAAGAAGTTTCACCATGTACTTGTCCAATGGATACGTCATCCTCAGATTGATCATCTTCCTGCATTTTCAGTCAATAGACCATTTAGTGCCAAGAATTTGAAGAAATATGATAGGCTCACATCATAAAACGCATTTGCAATAAAAGCTGAAAGACAAATGATGGAAAAGAAACATTGTCAATACCTCAGTGTGAGCAAAAGCATCGGTTTGGCTTCCTATACAATCCTCGTAGTTTTCATTTAGTTCAATCTTCTTCTCAATGCATACAGCAAGCTGAATAGCAGAGGAGCGAAGTGAACAAAATCAATAGGACGATACAGAAATTTAAGCCTTCAGTGCATTTCACCATGCTATTTTCCATAAAAAAAACATGCCAATTAATTGAAATTAAATTTGTAGAGCTACCTATCTATTTCTAACAAAAAGTACCAGGTCATGTACGGCATTAAAACCCCATAACATATCTATCTATTTCTAACAAAAAGTACAAGGTCACCTACTTCAACATTAAAACCCCACATAACATAAACATATCTATACAGATAACAATAATCATTTTGAGCTGCTAAACAAACAAAATAAACCATTGTCGGTTGTTTCAGTGTTTGAGGATCTTTAACATAACAGTGGAGGCAAGGTCACACCAAATGATTACCATTTGCAGTTTTTGGTTTATCACACAGGTGGAAAGATCAATTGAACCATTGGGTGGCATTTTAGGCAATGGCTGCGACTCTTCCCAGCACCAACGTACTTCCTTAGCAAACTCTATCCAGAGCAAAGCAATAGCTGATCGCATATAATAAAAACCACAACAGTCAAAGAGGGCGAAATCAGCATGATATATAGAATGAAAGGAAGGAAAGTTTTTAAACATACCACGTATGTTGCAGTTCCCGAACCAGAGGGAGTGTAAGCAAAATTGTGCAAAAAGAGATTCAAAGGGTGCCCCCTTGATATATCGAGAGTTCTTATGCACACCCTTTGAAAAATTTGGAAGTCGTGTCCCTGTATAAATTGTAAAAGGCAGTTATAGCAACAGAAATACAACTGTTTTTGGATCTTTTACATGCAATGTTAAGTGTAAACAGGCAGTTTTTTTCTTGACTACACCAGTAACGAAACAAAGACAAATAACCAGATATACCCTCATGAAACAGCTCCTTAAGTACACGATCAAGAACAGTTGGAGGAGGTACAACCGTTGAGGACTTCAAATTATCAGAGCCAGAATTTTCAACTGCAATAACCCAGAAAGGAGTATGACATTTAAACAAACTAAGTTTATAACCAACCAATACTGTCAACATTATTGACGCTTGCGAATATAGTTCAAAATTTAATGTAAGGATAATGCAGGTAAAGTTACAGAAACCTGATACAAAATCTTCCAAAAACTGAGCCTCAAAGGATATATCCAGAGCATCAATCAAAAGTACCAGCTGAGAAGAAAATCCAGTTCTGATGCGTTTGGAGTCATCACTAGTTCTGAAAAAAAAAATCCTTGCTCCTTTAAAGTCTCACTTTAGGCATGCAAGTATCCAGTACATACAGAACACAAAATGAAGATTATCGATGGTGCCCAAATATGCCATGTTAAAAGACAATTCTTACATGTTTGGAGAAAAAATCGGAAGTAAAATCCACTTCTCAGCTTCATGAGGTGAAGCATTTTCTAATTCAGCCATTTCCAGTGAGTTTTCAATCATTTTCTCTGACCATATAGCAATTAATTCAAATCCTGTATAATTAATTTCATCAGATCAGATGTAAGGATAAATTATTTTCCATGTAAAATGGACTCCAAGAGAAAAAACACTAGGTTTACATTAACTGGAAATTACAACCTGAAACTTATACACACTCAAAAGGAAGGCAATAAGAGGCAAAGCAGAGAAATAGGGAACTAGGGATGCTAATAAGAAATCGATGCATCAACATAGCTTGAGAAGATAGTTACTTAGAAGAAAACATACATGCACTGAATGTCAAACCAATATGACTATCATAGGAATGAGCATGACATTAGAATTAGCAGCCAAACATCAAGTACAAAAAGAGAAAAATAGACCTTTGACTGGATCTTCAGCAGAATACCACTCACTCCATGGGCAATCATCATCCCACTGTTTTCTGCTGAGGTTTTCACCACTGGGGTTCACTCCAGATTCTGTGATGTTAGCATCAGCAGCTTGGATATCAAAATCATCATCATCATCATCATAGGGAAGGGTTCGGTAAGTTAGCTTCATTGAAAAATGGACTTTGAAAAGATGCACAGCAAAGTCCAATGTGGAGTGGGCCTTCAACACAGATTAATATGTCATAAGAACAAACATAAACTGTTAACAAGTACATAAAGAATGCCAGTCCTCAGAATCTTAATGAAATTGAATGCCCACGCAGACTAAATATAACATTTATTTGGAGCACTGTATAAGTCCAATGCTTAAACTGCAAATACCAAAACACACTTGCCTCTATAGCTAAAACTGTTGATGTTTCAAAACTCGAGGAAAATTCGAGCTACTCAGAGCAAGTACATATACAGAAAAGATCGTGATGAAATAGTATTGGGTATATAAACACCTACAGGACCAAAAAAACTTCAATTATATGTGAATAAAGTATACAATGGGAGAAGCTTACAAACTTGGAGGCAAACAATTCATACAGTCCTTCCAAATGCATGAGTTTCACTGGAACCTGGCTACCAATACGATCTGCCTCAAACCTTCTAGTAAAAACTGTTCCCATATCTTGGATACCAATATAAGATTTCCGGGAAGAATCGTGAACTGGAACAAATGCTGGCCACAAGCTGCAATGAAGAAGTGAACTAGAGATTACAATTTACTTAACTTGCTCAAACAGCAATACAAATTTCAGTGCCAGTGGTTAAAGGACAATAACTGAAACCTAGTTTGGAGAAAAAACAATAAGCCAACAGGAGTGTGTATAGCTCACTATTAGTTGAACATACACAAGTTTAGACTTTATACCCACCAGCAGCAATTTGACAAAGCTATTGCAACTGCACTTAATAATTTGCTAGCCTCGGGAGCATCAAGAACCACACCGCTGGCACTTTGAGGAGCTATCACCTGGTGATATTTGTAAAATGAGTCCAAAGACAGTGTGGATACTAGAGTTGGAGTAGAAAAAAGCTTACTAAAGCATACCAAAAAGTCGTCTATGCCAAAACATAACTGCAAATCATGCAAATTACAGTTCCAGTCTGTAGCTTTACCTACATGATCCAGAAATCAACAATAAGATAACAAATAAAGTATAATAGTGTATGTTGCTGAATGGAGTGGAGTAGTAGACAGAGTTTTGAACTACCATTGTTGCCAATTTGAAAGTAGTACTCCATAGAATAGTTTTTCAGAGCATACTTGAACTCAGATTTGACCTTGTATAAGTTGGGTGAAATTCCCAAGTGAAGTGCATCCTTTTTCTACGAATAAGCGATAAAGAAGAGGATAAGACGAAGACATGATTGCAAGTAACAGAAAATTGCTCACGAGATTATTAACACAAACAAGAGCATACCAACAAATTGTTTGGACCATCAGCCAGCCATAGCCTACAGACAGACTCTATTTCAGAAATGAACCTACAACAAATAAGTGTTATGTTCAATTCATTCTTTTGCCTACAACATATGGAAGAATTGAAGAATGCATGTTCATTAGTACCTTTCCCAGGATGATGCAAGTGTGAAATCATCAAACCGTTCAAGCTGCAGCGTGAACATACATACATACACAATTATGCATTTATAATGGGAGTAACCAATCGAAATAGATCAAGTTAAGACCAAAATCAAGCAAAGACCTCCTCTTCCATGGGTTCTGTCTGACTGGTGGACGCCATAGAAGCCTCGCCGTCGCCGATCAAAGGAGGAGACGTTTCAAACGGAACGAATACTGGGAAGGGATGAGATCTGTTTTACCTTATAAAATAAAAACCAAAATTGCCCTCATTGAATTGAAAGCCCAGCCCAAGCCCATGTGATGGTGGTCAAATTACCCAATTAATAAAGTAGACCAATCTAAGAGAAGTAGCTTTGATTTGACACTCTCATCCTGATCCTTTTCTTTTCCAACAGAAAACACACATACACATGAATGCCTGGCTAGTATTAGTAGTAATGCCTTGAAATTGCTATAAACTTGAGTTTGTGGCAGTTGTCTCAGCAATTGCAATTGGGAATGTTACTTCCTTTTCTATCCTATCCTATCCTCTGAATTCAATTCAATTATACGTAGTAAATCATACCAACTTCCAGCAGAGATGTGTGAGGAACATTCAGAACAACATCAGCCTCTCTACAGTTCTTGCTCAGAAACGCAAAGGCCAAGTCGATCGCCACTTTCTTCATCACAGATGACGATTCCTTGGCCTTGGCGTGAGAATGCCCCAGGATGTACGCTACGCCATATTCCTTAGCTTTCAGTATCTCCCGGGATTCCTCTTTCAGGACGGAGTTCTCACATCTCGCCTCTTGAATGTCATATACAGACTGCACACTGCTCTCTTCATTGTTCCTGTTCCATGACTTTAAGTAGCTGCAGCTGTCCTCCGGGATATAAACTGGATTCAAACAACCTTCTTCTGCTTCTGCTTCTGCTTCTGCTTCTACAAACTGTATTATTCCCGACACCAATCTGTTCTCGAAGTTGTAGTTTTCTTGCTGCACGTCTTTGTATCCATACCTCACAATGCACCGGAACATGCCGTACTCCTTGGATCCCACCCTGCTGATCAGAAGCCGCTCCTTTTCTCTTACGTAAGGAACTTGAACAGATTTCACACAGACGAAGATGAGTACCTGATGGAACGCCGGAAGATTGGTCACAAAGTGTCCGAAAGCAGCAGGAACTCCCGTCACCAGGTTGGTGTAAACAAGGCCAATGCCAGGGACCCTGACCATGCCAAGGCTAGGCCCTAAAGCAACCAACCTGTTCATTGATACCTTGTTCTCAATATCAAACTGGTGTTTCTTGATTGTTCCGTAATTCCATGTATACATTATAGCCATAAAGATTAAAGACAGGGCCAGCGGGATCCATCCACCTTCTGGGACCTTGTACACGGATGCTGAGATGTAAAGCAGCTCGATTGATCCAAAAAACACTAGAAACGCTATAGCGCTGATTATTTTCTGCTTCCACGCGATAATCATCACCAATGTCATCAAACAAGTTGTTACAAACATGACAGTGGTGACTGCAAGCCCTGAAAACCCAGACACATGAATCAAAACTCATTCATGAATACATTTCAATATGCAAAAAACTTGATCAGTCAGTGGCATAGAAGTATACCGTAGGCATGGCCCATCATATTGGTGTCCCTCAGTCCAAATGTCACGGCTACACATAGGCACATGAGCATCCAATTGATCTCGGGGATGTAGATCTGCCCATATATTTTACTAGAAGTATGAACTATTTTGACATTAGGAAAGCAATTCATTGCGCAGCACTGACTTATTATAGAAAAGGTGGCAGATATTACAGCTTGGCTTCCGACCACAGCTGCTAAAGTGGCCACTATGAAAACAGGCCAAAATACAGCTTCTGCAGGAAGACGTAACTGTATTAATCAAAGAGAACGGCAGAGAGTATATCAACCACTCAGGTAATGTCTTGCCTGGAATGGCTTTGTAGAAGCTTCTCTGAATATCCTCGTGGTGCTTAGAGAGATATGCGGCCTCGCCCATATATGCAAGAACCAAAGAAGGGTATACAAGAAATGTGAAGGCTACCTAGAAGTTGCATATACCGAGTATTATAGAACTTAGTTGCATAACTCCAATTCAAAAACTCAGTGGGTGTCATATGAAGTCTGTTTTACCTTTATCGAGAGTGGAGAGAAATGACCGACATCAGCAAACATTGTCTCCACACCTGAGATAGTATTTTCAAAGAAACAAGTTTACCCCTAGCGCTGTCTAGCAGCAAGAAAACACACAATTATGTTACTGGAAATGTGAAAGATGTACCTGTGATAGAGAGCACCACTCCACCTAGTGACACCCATCCTTCAATTCCCGTGCTTCTTAGGAACTTGAACATGTACACTGGAGAAAGTGCATGAAATATCTGTGGATCCCAATGAATTATGTTGTATACCCCAATGCCGCTGATACACAGAAGCCATACGGCAACAACTGGAGCAAACATGAAGGCAACTCTATGTGTTCCATGATGCTGAACGGAGAAAATCCCCACTAGAATGACACATGATGTAATAACAACATAGTCTGAAATAAACAAACGAATACAAACTCAGCAGATGGTGATGTGGACAATATATTTGGAAGAAGAGGAAAGATGAAGTTAAACTTACTCTCATGAAGTTGGGTGATTTTAAGTTGAACACCTGAAACTGCTGAAAGAACTGGAAAAAACATCCAGAATCCAGTGAGCTTCAGGCATATACAAAAGACTGGTCTAATATATGTCCAATAGACTCATAAAAATGCCTTGCAAGACATGTTAAATCCATAAGGAACTGAAATTAAAACAACCAAATTAGTTCCCGTTTTATTTGACATGAATCCTTCACTTTGGAATCCTCTCCTCCACTATTTTAAATATAATGTTATACTCACCATTAAGACAAGAATTGTAACTGCTTTCTTATTACTTCCTTTCATGTCAACTTATGTCTACTAAATTTCATAAACAACCTTCGCAACAGCACTTACAATGTGAAGTTAGGGACTTGGGGAATTATGTTTAACTTAGCGCTACACTGCAATTGAAATAATCCTACATCAAAAGTTTTACTTATTTCGAGTTCTATAATCAATTTGTTCAGTCACTAGCAAGAACATCTACCTAAAATGTGGTATGCTTAACCAAATCCATCTGTGAAGAAACTTGTACTGATTATAGTCAGAAATCCATAACTTGAAAGCTATACTGCAGGTACCTGATATTGCAGGAGTTATAACACCGTCACCAATTGCCATACAGGTTCCCAGCAGAACAAAAATCAGCAATGCTTTACTAAATCTTGGGTGCTTCTCAAGAAATGACTTCAAAAAAGAACTCTGCCATGTTTCCGCTGATTCATCTTTCTCATAAGCAGATAATGACTCGTCTGTGGCTTGTTGGTTAGGCAAAATGCTAAGTTTTGCATGTCGACAGAGAAGAGAGTATAATGCAAAAGTACCACCTGAACCAAGCAAATAAAATACACTTCATCTTTCAAATATAGAGCTGTTGAAATTGGAATCTCTCAACTTGAGAAAGAAGAAACCAAAGGGGTACCTTCACCGTTGTCATCAACCGACATGACGAATAAGATGTATTTGAAGAGTGCAATAAGAGTAAATGTCCAGAAAATGAAGGAAAGAACCCCATAAATCTCTTCATCATTCTCACGGAGGCTCAATTTCCCTGAAAAGGTTGTCTTGTAAACATAGAGAGGGGAGGTGCTGAGGTCACCATATACCACTCCAAGACTTTGATAAGCCAATGTAAGCATTGTTGTTTTGGAAACCCTCTAACTCAAAAACACCAAATTTATTAGCACAGCCAAATCCAATCCACAATGTTTCAATTAGTAAATAAATAAGTTTTTGCAATGAATCACATACACAAAACCTAATTAGCATATTTATGCTAGTTCCGAAGCCAAGCTTCTCTATCACACCTCTTGGTTTCCATGGAACCCAATTGGAGCCAAAATGGTTACACCGACCCATTTACGCACATTACAGGAAATCATTCCACAACTCTGTTTGGTTGAAAGAGCAAGAAGAGAAAGGGTACCTCTGGAGAAATTCCTTGGTCAGCTGAAGGGTTCATGGCAGAGATTGGATTTGAAGAGAAGAAAGAGAGAATATAAAGAAGAGCAGAGCAGCTAAGTAGCAAAGAGGCAAGTGTTGTATGAATCCAAAGAAGTTGCAAAATGCATTTAATGCTCTTTCTCTCCTCTCTTACACATTTTTCTGCTGCAAATTATCTTTTTTAATTCGGTTTCCAAAATATATTAAGATAGCATTGAATATTCTGGGAATTGCTTTTCTTGGCTGTACCTTCAATTTCAGAAAATCTATTTCCATAAACTATTCATAATTTTATACTAAAAAATGTCCATTCATCTCATGAGAAGTTAATGTTTAATAGTTTAGTTACAGGAATAAAGGGTGTTATTATATTACTAATAATTCACACTAAAGCCTTTTGTTTTATCATATATAGTTTGCATAACCACTTAAATAACAAAATGTGCTTATAAACAAATACAGTGGAATATATCTGAATAATCTTCTACTTTGAATGCAAATAATTTTCGTGACTGGAGATATATTGGGATTTAAAGAAAAAAAAGAGTAAACATTTTATTGGAAAAATTATAAGAGTCAGTCAGTTCATTTTTATTTTGAAAAGTAATTAAACCTGTATTTTTAGCAGCAATGCTCGTTGTCGTTGAGCACAAAACAATGTAGATATCAAATACCTAACTAGGAGTAAGAGTAGGAATAGGAGGAGCATAGATGGAGAATTTTCAGTTCCATTTCTATTTTAGAAGTTTTTTTTTCTTTTGGTTGCGTCTAAATCCGCCATCTCAAAACTAAGGGACCCTACAAACCAGAATGAAGTACACTTTTCTCAAGCACAGGCCAGCGATCATTCCTGAATTTTATGCCTAGAAAAATGTTAGGATTTGTTGATAAGACCCATATTTAAATTGGGTCATTCAATTTCAAGCAACTGCGGATTGGATTTACATCCCTTAACCAACTGCGGATTGGATTTGATGTTAACTTGTGCAACAACAGCATCCAAACCAGTCTCTGTCTATCAGAATCACAAAACCCATCTCACCTCTCCTTTCTTCTTCCCAATTTTGTCCAATTATCATCTTCTTCAACAACTTCAATTTTTTTAATTAATTAGAATAAATGTTATGAATTTTATTTCATATTCTAAAAATGTGACATCTATTTTATTGTCAAACATTTCTCATTTCTCATTTCTCATTTATCATATTATTCAATTATGATACTAAATAAATTAAAGTTGGGACTTGTGACATTTGCTTAACAATACATGATTGAGATGTATAGTTCTTTATCATTCTACCTTGATAACTAAACATGTCATTGTCCAATTATCTCGTACTCTAGTTTGACTTTGGATGCTAATAATTGTTAGTACATAGCACGAGGAGGGAATGCAATTCTATAATTAATGAAATGAACTATAACACAAGAGTGAAAGCTGTAGGTCTGTTAGGTACCAAGTCTATATCCAGTATTTAAAGCTCAATAATGTTTGTGTACTCTATTCTCAATTGTTTGGTTTGGCTGGTGGGTCATTCCAATTCTAAGGAGAGGTAATTGAACACCAAAATTATACATTATTCTAATTGTCTTGGCCTCAAAATGAATGTTTTTTATATAGCATACACACGACACCTAAGGTGGCACTGAATTTGTGCCGAAACAGCTACATGTACTACATAGTATTCCACTAGAGATCAGAACATTAACATAAGAAGTGGTAATGATATACATCTTCAACAGTTCTATTAAGGCC
>JAYMSX010115820.1:0-10690 GCA_036897705.1 Geranium maderense
TCATCTCTATACTCACCTCTCTATACTTCAGAGAAAACCCATAATATGAGGGAATCAATTTGCACAAATTGTCACGATTGTGAATCATTTCCTAATAGAAATAATGAAAAACGAACAAGATAATTGGATAAAATGAAAATTTTCATTGATAATCCATGAGCCAAAATAAAGGTTCCTTAAGAAGTGAAATTACAACAATATTCAAGTTGGAAAACCCTAATTGACCAGATAGAGAACTTATATACATACTACTCGACAAAATTCTCAAAATAGCTCAACACCGCTCCCCTGTTTCTGCATTAACTCCTGTCTCTAAGCATGTGAACTTGTGTCGTGGCTTGTGGGTAAGAAGCCTCAGACGACAACGCATTACCACAAAGACAACATCACCCACCCGACGTGATGGCACAAACTGGAAGACATCGTTAATTGTCGTCCACCTCCATGGTCTCTTCTCTGCTACACAGCAAAACAAAACCTGCACTCATGATACCATTCCCATTTCACCCCTCTTGATGAAGACAAAAATGATACTAGAGCGTTACAACAAAATAAAAGGAAACAGACGTATCAGAGATTAAAATTAAACATTACTTTCCCAAAGACATAATTTATGACCATTACACCTCCTTCAGCAGTAGATCAAACATCAGAGTGAGTGCTCTACTTTAGCATTAGTCAACACCTACAAAACAAGCCTACATTACTCAACTAACATATCCCTCAGTACACCAAATTCTACTTTATCCCAATTCGGTAATCAAATCTGAACAAAAAATGCTCTCCATACCATTTTTATAATAATAGATATTTGGATATCATTTTAAACAAAGCCAAAATGACATAGAATAGACAATTTGTATATACAAAGGCATGAGAGAGTGATGTATGAAAATAACAGGAGGAAATACGAAGATATACTTCTCTTACTCTTACTAATTACTACATTAGACACCAAGGACAACATTGGATTTACCTTCAAACACCTACAACATCTTAACAGAACCAAAAGGGCCCAAACCCTTCCCATGCATATGCCAACTCACACTTTGCTCCCTCCTCACGAGAAAATCAAACTATGCTAGCAATCGCAAACTTCAGATAGCATCTACCTTCGAATTTTTACTAAGATACGAAATCTTCATTGATGTCGAACTCTCTCCCCTCTCACCTTCATTTGGCATATTGTCCATTTCACGAGGCCTCATCAGCAACCAGACCCTACCATGGACGACTGGTCTTCTGTGTTGGCTGCCACGTCGGAATCAGGCTTGCTTGGATTGCCATCTTCATTAACATGAAGCTTTGTCTTTGGTGCCAACCTCTTCACTTCATCTGCAGTATAGATGAAAATTTTCCTGACCATGCTGCAAAACTCACTGCCACATAGGAAATCAAGTTATATCAATGATCAACCTCTTCTCATCTTATACATGTGTCAAATACGAAGTAAATTAGCGCATAAAACATGTTGCTGGTAAAAATGGAGGAAACTTACTTCCAGGGATCATCTCCAACCATCATCATATCGTCTTCATCGTCAGTGTAGACAACCTTCCATTTCTTCAGGGATCCATGAAGCTCCCCCTCAATGCCGAACATCTCCTCCAACTTTTTTAGCAGGTCCTCATACTGGCCAAACTTTGTCAAATCTACGGCCCTCCCGACAGCCATCCCTTGCATGTGAACCTAAAATAAATACATCTAATCAATCATACATAGAGCATGCCCATTTTAAGAAGAAGAAATGGATATGTGATGATAATCTAGTTACTATCAATAAAAAATAACACAAGCATATAAAGTGAAGAAGACAAAAGCAAGTATTAGGTATGCATGCTTATACCCTTTGGTTTTTTATTCCAAGCAGCAGCCAACTCAGAAGACAAGGAACAAGATAACAGCATCAGTCAGTCAGTTAATGCTAAGCTTGGATTAGAAACTACACCCCCACTCTTGTATTTTTAAGATGCAAATGGTGAATCAATCATAAGTTAGACAATTCTTAGATGCTAAAAGGAGCTTTAGTCCATTCCTTATTGATAACTATGAGAAGAAAAAATACTACTCGGGCAGAAAATATAATAACAGCAATTGAAATACCTTTGTGCAGCTCCTTATTTGCCTACTCTGCAAATCCTGGGTAGATTTCATGTTAGATTTCTCGTGATCACAACCTCCTGCAGGAATATCATGTCGATTGACATTTGAAGGTTCAGATGGTTCAGAATGTAGGTCAGACTCAGCATCTAACGATGCAACTGGCTGATGCTGATCACCTGCGTGTGAGCCAGATACTTTAACCACAGGAGAAGTTTCTTCAACATTAGAATTGTCAAGTAGTTGGATCCCAAAGAGCCTACAGCCATTTCCAGTGACATGTCTCCTTTCACCAGATTCTTTGTTCGCAGTTGGTGTAAAGGGTGTCATTGGAGTTTCTGCTCTATTAGACAAATATAATGGACTGTTAGAAAAGGCAACCAGGGCACTATTCCCGCTGAAGCCAGGAGATATAGCCTTAGTGGATGAGAACTTGGGCGATGGATAGAGGTCGCGTCCACGCTGTAGGTCATTATATGAGAAGGTCGGAGATTCAATTGAGGAATTCCACATGCCTGATACACAGACAAAATATAATAAGATAAATATGAAATTAAGATCATGGCAAAATATATAAACAACCACCAAAATACCATCATACCTAGTGTAGAAAGATCTGTTGTTGATGATGGTAAAACAGGTGGTCTAGCCCGCTTGTTTCTTTGTGCAGGTTGGGGGTTTGAAGAAGTAGATGCAACAAGTGGCTCCAATTCCCATGGTGAAACTCTATCTGGACGCAATATTGATGAAGGTTCATCCCATTGAACCTGATCATGTAAAAATACACACACACAACTTAGAATATCAGATAAATAAAAAATGAGATGATAACATGATATAATAACAAAATTAACAGTGATGACAATACATTTAAACATGAATTGTGAATGCCCAAAATAACATCACCGATGACACCAAGGCAATGAACTTCAAGGTGTAGAAAAATGAAGGAACAAGGCCCGTGACTCATTTTGTTTGGGTTGGTAGATACTAGCAGTACAGTACCGATAAATAAATTTCTCATGAAATAAAACCTTGAAAAACACAAAAAGAAAAAGGATATCCCTACTGACATGCACAAGAGACAGGCCCAAAAAAATGGCTTCTCCAAATACACTACATTTTTGCACTTGATTAGTAGCTCGTATGCCTGTAACTCAATATCGGAGAAGGAAAGAAATGCTAGACACAGAGAAACAGATGAGTGTTGATGTTTATGAAAGTGGTATCATTTCATTTCCAAGCTGCATATTCACCAAGACTAGATTCAGAATGAATCAGGAGTAGAGTTGTTGAATATATTCACCTTTAAAGATCTCCACTCAGAATCAGCCCATCCTGAAGATATGTTATCTCCAACACCAACAATTGTGCCACTGAACCTGTAGTTTCAAAGGAACCCAGTGAATAAATCAATAAACAAACAAATAACTATGAAATAGGAAGGCAAGCCAGAAATAACTACCTCCTTTCAGGAACTTCCTCTCCTTCAAACCTCATCTTAAATCGCATCCCAACTGAAAGTTTGTGTGCTCGAGTTTCTAGATATTTGTTCAAACTCACAATGAACTCGGAGCGACTTGTTCTGAAAAAAAATAAGTCTACTTCAGCAAAATAAAATTAAGAAAACACACCAATTTATCAAACGTAACGAATAGATCTTGTTGTGTCTGGTTGTGTCTAATGTCTTCATACAACTGACCACGTGAGATAGTTATCCGATCGGTGAACAAATGCAAAACAAAAATAAAAACAGAGACTATTTACGGATACTTCAGCTTAGCCCCACAATATCAATGCCAAAATCAAAAAATATTTTCCTCTCTTTGTTTGAAGTGGTGTGCATCGCATTAATGATTTTGACAATCTAAAACAATAAATGTGGGAGATAATATCACTTTAGCATCAATCAGGCAGGTGGTTTAGTATGCAAAAAAAAATCATCAGTACCATTAAATTTAGGACACCATCTCACTAACAAAAATCAGGAACACTGGTTCCCGGGAAACAATTAACATTTGCAAGAAAACAATAAACACAATTCATAAAATGTATAATTATCAAAAACAATGTAACATCAGTCAATTAGCTCGTCACATAAAACCAAGAGTAGAAATACAGATAAGTGTATTTAGAAACCACTACATCTATTCTAGATCTCCAAGTCTAACGTAACAATATCAATCAAGTGATAGTCATCAGTGAAAGATAAAACCTTGGCTTATAGAAGACGGAGAACAATGTTCCAGTTGAAATAGCATGAGAAGCAGTGGCCAGAACCCCAAGATGCATGCTGTGACTAGATATAACAGAAGATGGCACATTGCTTAGTTGTCTCATAAGCCTTCTTACACCAACACGCAGCTCTCCATTTTCACCCCTAGAAGCGTATGGACAAGTAAGTAATGCCATACAATTTGGATTTCGAAAAACAACATTATATGATGCTCATCAAACAAATATAGCATACCTCAGAAATATGAATGCATCACCAGCTACTAACTTTTTGGAACTCACAAAGACACTCCATCCAGTTGTGAGTAAGTGTCTCCTTGGTTGCCCTTGCAAATAGTAGAATAGTTTTTTATCAGTACGTAGACGATAGCAATGGGTGGAAATGCGTGATAAAAGTGGAAAACAAAAATAAACTATTTGCAGTAGTAATATTTTAAATAGAGTATTCTAGTTGGACAAAAGTTGGCCCTGAATTAACCTGACAGGGGATAATCAATGGTACATGCTCTGTGAGAGATAAACTAACAAATCCAAAGGTAAGGCATTGAATCTCTTATGTGCATGATACCGAACAAGCATTATCAAGATACATCCTAAAACACCACCTATGACCAGGGATTTCTAGATAAATCACTATGTCACCATAAAATAGCTCTAGAACTGAAAAAAAAATTAGACTCCCCACTCAACTAAATTAACAAGTCATGCCAATGCCCAATATACCCAAGTACATTGGGATCCAAGCACAAGAACATGCCAAACTTATCAACAAAATTCACTGTTCTTCAAGCTCTTGTTGACAAGGATTACCAACAACACACTAAATTGTTGCTATGGAAAAAAAGATGGGTGGGTCAAACTATTTTGAACTCATATTTAGCCATGATAAAAAAGTGAGAAAACAATCAGACGTGTATCTCCAAATCTCAGTGTATCAAGAAACAAGTACTTGACGAAGAACATTTACCTCGAAATATGTGACGAAAATGCCATTCACTGCCATGTAAATCAGTCGCAACCAATTCCTGCCAAGGTGGCTGCTGGGACATATCCTAAACAAAAAATAAAAATTGCAAGGGACGGGGCAAATTAAAAACAATGTGTCATTGCAGGAGTGCTACAATGGTCAAACAGAAATTTCAGGCTAACCAGTGGAGGCAGACAATCATCAGCATGCCTTCGAAGTACAGAGAACCCGCCATGTGTGCTTGTGTCAGATGCAGTAAGTGTCTTGCAAAATGAATGGACTGTGCATCTTGGAGGATCAGGTAGTGGAGGGTCTGGGCTGGTAACCTCACTTTGCTGTTCCAATAAGGAGGCAAAAGATAATGGAAGAATGAGAATCAGAAGGATAAAGTGAGAAGAAATAAGTAACGGAAAGCTTCATAACCACACACAAAAAAGCCATGTGCTTCATGAGAATACAAAAAGTGATTAGTTTCTAGACAAGGGAAAAGGCTCACATCTACTTCAGGCAGTAGAGTTATTTGAGCATAAACTTCATCAGTTTCTGGTTCAGCCTGCATTCCAAGATAAAAGTGCATATAATATAGGTCAACAAGGTGGAAACCTCAGTAAGTATATTTTATTTATAATTATGAAGATAAGAGGCGCGTGCCATAAGGAATCAGGGCTATCACGGCAGATCACCTGAAGCTGAATATTAGCTACTTTGCAAAGAATTTTAGATGGCAGATTGAATGAAGGCATTTGCTGCTCTGACCCCTGATGCATTGATGCTTCAAGCTATAAAGTGATAAACCATATCAGTCAGATAATATGCTACAAATAGCACTATGATAAGAGTGACATAGCAAGATATAATTAATATCAAACTAAAACTGGATGTCTACAGGGGATTCAAACCAATTGGCAAATATGATCAATCCAAAATCACATGACAAATGCTAGACATTGCATAGCAAACAAAAAAACATGCACCATTCCCTTCAAAGACTACCAACCCAAGACAGTTGAAAATTCCAACCCTGATTTGGCATGTGTGGACTATAAGTATATAACTAGATTGAACGCAACCTGGCTAAAATTGTTATCTTCCTATCAAAAGGACAGCAATCAATGTAAATATATTAAACATGAGCCAGTATTACAAAGTTCAGCAAACCTGTTCCATGTGACCCGGTGGAAAGTAGTACACTCTCTCCCCTTCACGTGGAAGAGTAACGAGGGGACCCGCACAGGCATGCCATAATTCTTTGTACAGAAGATCGGCAGGAGACCCTGCAAACACAATATCATTAGTTAGGTGACAACCATCATTCAACCATGTGATATGATAAAAATACTACATAAACAAACATTATGGAAAATATGCACCGCCACCAACATCATGTGTTTGACATTTAACCATATTATATCATAGAGTTCAGTCCCCGAAAGTTATAGTATATCTCTGAAGGGATGCTCCTTTTTTGCACACGGTTAAATGTTAACTGCAAACATCTATGAGAAACTTGGACCTTCTAGAAGTGTGGTGGTGAAACTAGAGGTGTTCAAGAACATCATTCTTCGAGAGAACTACTCTCTTAGCATATGCATGGAAAATCTGGAGCTCCTTCTGACTTTACTGGTGCCCAATATATGGTCACATTACAAAGACCCCCTTGTTACATCTAGACCTTCAGATTTCACTCAACTGTTCCTATATTCATACATGTCATGGGGGATTCATGACCATTCCAGAGAATTTGATTTATATTTCCAAATCGTCTGTCATTAAGGTTGGAAAGAGCTCAAGCACATTCTTGCTAACAGTGTCCTATTCCCTGAGCCTAATTGGCTGGCCAAAATATCATATTCCCCCTGTCTTCAGACCATAGAAATGGATGTATAATCAGTCATCTTAAAAGAAATGAGAAGATATTACAGTGATGCATGGTGCTATAACAGTGCATCCTAAAACTAAAGGGCAAACTGATCATAAATGAGACAGAACAATCTAGCTTAATCAATTGCTCCTCTCCTACCTAATATTCAGCATCAGCAATCTGCATCAACACAAAACTGCAAGACAAAGAAAAACTGTAGAGAGTGAATCAAACCTGGTTGGGGAACTCCAGAAGGAAGATTGGAAGCAGGGAATGCCATAGAAAGAACCACACAATCCTCAGGAAGCACTCTCTCTATATAAACCCTGAGAAGGAAATGGATAGTTTAATATGTGTAAATTTTTTAACCAACGAGGAATAAAGAAACATTAATTAAGATGCAGATAACATTGCTTACAATTAATGCACATCTTGTGAGAATCCGCTAATTAACGCTATCATAATTCACTATGCGTCGGCATAGCCGTGTTTGTGTCGTCAATTGTGTTGAAAAAAAGATAGAAAGCGTGAAACTTCAATACTAAATTGAGGCGAGAACATGTCAGAAAACCAAAACTTTTCACGAGATCGACGCCTTTGAACCTTTACTCAGCGTAAAATCAGCAATTTTTAGTGTAAAGCAAAGCATAGCTGATTCTTTACCATTAAAAGACACAAAACCTTTGATACATAAAATAAGGAAAGAAAAGCAAAAACACAAGACATAACTTGCAATCCATAACACAAACAATGTGAACTCGAGCTCATATTAGCAGCAGAGCCGCAACTGTTTGCATACATCGACATATAAACGAAAAATACAAAATCAGTAGCAGGATTCGAACATAATCGTACAGCGCCTATCAATATCACAGAAATATCCAATTCAACCATATTTAAGATCCGAGACACCGATTGAGCCTCAAATTTCAATCCAATTACAGAGCAACAAAACCAAAACAACAACAAACTTTCAGATCAGGCAATTCGTTCATTTTCTCAGAAGCCAAACAGTTAGATGTAGGTTTTGGTGGTACAGAAATGAATGAATTGAATCGTAAGCAATCAAAGGACATACCTGAGCAGATTTGAATGATCGAAGGGCGAATTGAATTAGGGTTTGGGAGGAGAAAGGGAGTGGATAGACGGAAGAAGATAGAGAAGAGGAGGGTATGGTCTTTGTTTGGTTGAAGCCGACACGACCCTGTGCTTTGCTTGCCTCCCTCTTTTTCACTTCTTTTTTGCAGTCTTTCTCTGTCTAGGTTTTTTTGTTATTTATCTCATGATTTGTCTGAATTTTATTTCTCGCGAATGGGAATTTGACTCGTGGCACCACACAGGGAGGGAGATATGGAGAATTATTCTTACATATTTAGATGTCGGTGTTTTTAATTTATAGATGAATTAATATGGTTGTAAAAAATAGTACGCTGTTTTGAAGGATAAAGTTTTTAAAAATTAATCTCGTTTAAAAAATTATTTTTATAAAAAATAATTAGAGAATTTTAGTTTAGTAAGAGAAAATAAGGTTGATGTGGAAGCATCTCCTCCTACTTTTACTTATCTAATTACTTACATTTTCATAGATTTCATCCTTAATTTTGTATGTCATGTTTTATATGGTACGGCGATGTCTTTAGATTGATGGGAAAAAACCATCAAAACTACAAAGCATGGAATTGCATCGAATATTAAGATTCGTGTATCTGAAGTCGATTCCACAAAGTCTGGAATAGCTCAAGTTCTAAGCATTATGTATAAAAGGTGAAATTTACAATGAACAGTGTGATGGCCTCTAGAACTAAGCATTGTTTATTCAAATTCAACTCTACAAAGCTTGGAATCCCCCTTGATCATGTATCCAAAGTACTAAGCATTTTGCATCCAAGGCCTCTAATCTACTCGAGTACTAAGGATTATGCGTCGAAAATGGAGCTTACCAAGAGAAAGCTTCATGAGAGCTATACCGGGCAAAGAGAGGGACAGAGGCAAGTTTCTATCCTAGAGAATCATCATGACCTGCCAATTCTGACCGACAAGGAGAAATCAGGAGTCCAACATGGATCTGAAGACGGAGGAAGGTTTAGAACTAACAAGTTACAAAGACTCTACAAAGGCCATGTTTATGTTCAAGTTCTGATGCAGTAATGTGTTTATGTTCATTCATTGTTTACCAACTCGGTACATAATAATACAAAAAGGGCCTAAATTTTTGCTATTACTATGGGATGTTCTATTCATGAATCTACCCTAATTCAGATCTGTTTCTATTTTACCAATGCATAGCACGACAATAGCTTCCGTAAAAAGTAACACAGTTCACAAGCATAGGCAGTTTCAAACCCAATTGTACTAAAAGAGATGTGATGTGATGAAATTTACCAGAATCAGTACAATGCAATTTCATGATAGGAACAGTAATACCAAAATGTCTATTTTACTTCAAAAGCAATGCATAACACGGCATTAGCTTCGACAAAAAGTAACACAGATCACACACATAGGCAGTTTCAAACCCAAATGTGTTAGACTAGTTGATATCAGTTATGAAACGTAATATGATGCACGATTATTCTATGTCGTGTGGGCAATGCAGGATACAGTTTCATGTTAGGAGCAGTAATATCAAAACGTCTACTTTATTTAAAAAGCAAGAAGTCGGTCTTGGCAAGATGATGATGATGATATTGTACACAACCAAACTTTTAATCAACCCTACTGAAAATGACGGATACCACCAAAGAATTTCCTCGCGACAAAACCAAAATAACTTACATTCTGTTTTTCTCTCTATTTTCACTGTTGCTGATTCTCGGGATTTGGATCTTCAGCAGGTCCACGAGGATGATCTCTTGAGGACTGGCTTCATCTGCTTGTCCTCTTCCAGTGAAATCATTCCCAGGTGCGACGGATCCTCCAGCAACATTTTCGCTACCAGATATCCTGCAATGGACCAGGTCTGGTATTTCCTTGCCTGCTTACCAACGTACCTCCCGAGCTTCCCGTCATAATATTCTGGCCAGCTATCTTTCAGCAGACGAGCTTCGGCAAGATCGATTGCACGTCTTGCGATTTGTGGTCGTCCGGTTTTGATGCAAGCAGCAGTGAGCAACCATAGGAGCACTACACTCAGAGTGAAGGAAACTCAAATGTTGAAAATCTATCATACAGCTTGATAGAAATGCAGTCAAGTTATGTGCATTGCGTAGCATATGAAATTCATGAACCAATAGTGCTACAAACCATTTTGAGTCTCGAATTTATTTCTTTTTTGAAATGGGAAAGAATTTAAAGAAATAAATTGAATATTGGAAATATGTATGAAGGATAACAGTGAACAAACCTGGCCAAGATCCTCCATTATGGTAACTCCATCTAGTATTTTTTGGATCGCAACCCGTAACAATTCGCCATTCATGACTTTCAATTGCAGGGTAACATATTTTTAGGGGCATTTCCCCAACCAGCTCCTCCCAACGAGCTTCAATAAGATCCATAATAGCCATTGATTGTTCAGGAGTTGCCAG